>JANTCA010018728.1:0-24557 GCA_024741275.1 Chironex yamaguchii
CAGACTATTTGCAATTAAGCAAGACCATTTTTATTTTTACTCTAGAGGGTACATGCAGGAATGTTTATTTCACAACAGCCATCTTTATTTCAGTTACTTAACCTTAAGCGACAGACGATCCTCCTATTATTGTTGTCATTTGACCGTAACAATGGATAAAAAGATATTGAAGAGTGTATAACAGAGCACAAACAAACCAATTTCATTGTGGAAGCTAATATACTGGGACGCTTATTTAAAAGTCAGCCTTTGAAGGGGCGCTCATTTGAGGGGGGGGGCTATTAACAAATTTGAGATTTTGGAGGACGCTCATTTTAATTCGTAGACGTACAGAAACAATCTTTCCCAATAGTTGTAAGTAGACAAATTGACGAAACTCGTGACATAAAGAAATAGGAAATGCAAGGAAAAGGAATCGATAAAAAACATACGAAAGAGTTACGAAATAATATATATAATATCAATGTCATCCTCTTCATCGATATCTATCATCTTGCATTCTGGTGCAGCCTTAGAAATATCTTGTTCCGAAACCAGCCCTTCAAATGGATTCAAATCTGGTTCACTGAGAAGTGATAATTGTTTCTTGAACATCTGCAGACCGACATGGCGTGTTGACAAGCAGTCTTCATTCCAATCGATAGAAATTTTTGCATTGTCCAGGTTGGTACATGTATTGACGATCCATTTCACAATTCCTTTTCACTTCGGTGATTTCGGATTTCCAGCATCAGTGACTTGGTGAATTCCAACTGTCAAAAGCCATTTGTTATAGTACTGGCTCACCTTATCCTTAAATGGATTGCTCCATGAGACATCTGTCGCTTTTACATATTTTGTACAGCCCACTGGTATGATCAGTTCTGCAAAGCTATTTAACTTTAAGACAGCAGAGATGACAGATTGAATGTGACAATTAAAGCTGTCCCACGCCGAAAGTCGTTTGTCAAGTGGACAACGAGCAAAAAATTCTCTGATTGTACTGCGTCGTCAGTTCAGTTTTTCATCCAGCCATAAGCAGATGATGCTACAACACATTGTTCCCTAAATTATTCAATCTGGCTGCCTCAAGTTAACCCCCCTTAAAAACAATAAAGGGTTTAATTAGCTTCCATCAGCTTTGGCAGTCAAGAAAACCATTACTCTTGCCCTGTTGCATCATACCTTATTCCAGGAAATTAACGCGGCACTTTATTAACGCGTTTTTTTAAAATGCGCATTAATAAAATACCCGTTATTTAGAAGTCACTATATTTCAAGGCCGTTGTAAAGGTTCTGGGTAAATAATAATCCCGTTAAAAAGAAAAGATGACTATATTTAAAGGAAAACATCTATGTTTTACAATGACCGGAATTCTTGACGTTTTAGCTGAAGCAAGACAATCTGGGTTGGTATCAGCTAACGCTTTTATGACAGACTACGTTGGTGTCGTTGTGAGGAGAGAAGAATCGGAATGCATTTGAACTTGTTTTATTTCTGTGTTCTTTATATGCATCAAGTTTGACTGAACGGCGTCAATTAGATTCTAATATCAATGTGTCTTTGGCTAAGCGCGTTAATTTGATTTGCGTTAATTTAAGTATTGTTAATTTAGGGTTTAGTTAATTTCCTACAATAAGGCAAGGACTTCCTTGGCCCGCACTTTTTCGACTGTTGTTGTCACCATCATGTCTACCCACACAGGTGTTTCGTCCATGGCATAGATATTGCTTGGGGGAAAATATAATTTCTGTTGTAATCGTCGAGCTTGTATCAAGTAAGATACAATCCTGTTGATCAACTGGTCTGGATCCTTTTGCGCCACTGATGCTCGTTGCCTTAATGATAAACCATGACGTCACATAAACGTTTCCAGCCAGTCCTCAAATGGGCTTGCTTCTTCAACTTCCATCTCATGGTACATTAGCTTTGCATTTTTTACTATTTTTATCATTATTATTATTGTCATTATTACTATTCTTGACATCCCAAGCTTGTTTGATCGTCTATTGATAAAACACTCAAACAACTTTTTTCCATTTCTGTGGTGAGTGGCTTCTTCCCACAACCATCCAAGACCGTGGCTTTTTTCCCGTGGACTTGCGTTGTCAGCTTTGCAATGGCTCTTTTTTTCTGTCGCTATTCACGAATTCGCTTGGGGTCCACCTTGAAACATTCAACTCAATGTCTCTTTGAGGTTTCTTCTGCATTTTTGATAGCGTTCAACTTGAACTCCATTGAACAGCTCTTCATTTTCATACCTTAACGAGATTTTATATCAACTATTAATTTACCACTTTCTGATGCCATGATAAAAAATTGCCTTGCTGCAGACGAGTTAAAGGAAAACGCAGGGATTATTCAAGTCGTGAGGGGATCAGAAAACATTTGAGAACGAGTGGGAAACACGTCTTAATATCAAAGTGTAGTAAACACATGTTTTGAACAATAAAGTGAGTATCCTGTGAGACTGACGTATGAGGGTTCCACTATGAGAGGATAACAAGAAGGACAATTCCATTGCAACTAGCCATCTGTCGTTCCAAACAATTTCCGAACAGAAATCAGAATCAGAGTTCAAATATTACAAAAAAAACAACGAGTCCTTTCATCTTGCAAAAAGTGGCTCGTGCTACACCTATAAATTTCTGTTTCATTATGGAATACAAGGTACAGGTCAGTGCAGCATTAAGGGGCATCATGTCTGCAAAGGCAGCTGGACTCCAAGACTGAACGAGTCGCTGTCAATAAAGAAGGTGTGCAAAAAGCAGATGGAACATTTGACGGACATTTGCCAATTGAACTGTCTAGGGTGCTGGATTATATTTTAAAGCAGCAAGAAGACAACTCAATCAAGGCCCAGGTTGCTGGTAAACGAAAGTGCGAAGTCGGCTTGGTTATCCCAGCTCGATACGCGGCGCACACAAAACACGAAAAACTGCCGTTAAACTGCAAGCAGAATTTAAAAAACGAAAGCGAATATTTAGCCACTTGAATTATTTTGTGGAATGTATGTCTGTAGCTTGGTTTCCAACTAATTTTCTTATGGTTTAATTGGTATAAATGTTTTAATCGAGTCGTTGGCTTTGTCTCCTTTTCATTCTATTCATTATTGTTGCTAAATTGTTATTAAAGTGGGGCTGCTCATTCGAGGGGGACGCTTACTTAAGAAAATTTCTTTAGGGCAGGCGCTGATACGAGGGGGCACTCTTTCAAGGGGAGGTGCTCTTTTGAGGTAATACTGTATTTGGGAATTACAGAGACTGACAATTACTTGATTCTACTAAATAACAGTTATAATTTTTTATGAATTAATTTTAATTTCATTGATTGACTTCATACGTTCTTTGTTCTGACAGTTGATGCTTACAAAAAGTTTGCTCTGGGATAAACTCATCATAGAAAGGGACGGACCTTTTAATATGCACTGAGCTAAATGCGACTCTTATCAACAGGGGAGCCTGGAAGCCAACAATGAAGCGGGAAGGACCATGATTCAAATCCTGATCAAGTACGTCCACTTTTCCAATTTCATTTTACCGATTGACTTGCTTTCACTGTGGCATAGTGCTCGGTTTAGTATGGGGGTAAGCTCCACCTTAAACAAAATCCGTACGAGAAAAGATCCACCGTGCAGAAGCAAACAGCATTTCATTCGCCTCCAAATTGCTCATTACGAGTAGAATTGGTGTTTATTCTTACAAGGTCTTCTAAAATACTTAATTACAAACTTTTAAATAGCTACATATCACATAGCTACGAATCCGTTATAATTAGTTTTAAAAACCAATAGCGTTTATATTTCTTAACTTCAAGTCGAGTTGCAAGGTGATTTTCCCCTTTGACTTGAAGTCTGAATCTATCTCAAACATATTCCTTTTGACTTGTCTCACAGTGCCCTTTTACGAATGCTATTTGGTCATACTTAGACTATAAACAAAACACTGACAGTAGAAAACGTCTCTGGAACCTCCTTTAGTAGTTTGTATGAATGCAAATTTACGATATGAAAAATTTAGAGGGAGGATGGAGCAGCAGTTAATAAATGTCTCAATATGTATTTACAAAGACTAGTATTAAAAAAGTACCACCTCGTGCTTTTATATGACAGAAAACAACCATCTGCATGATTAAATTTTAATTATATTAGTTAAAAACAAACGGAAAAACGTATTAATTACAACGTTTACGGTCATGTTGTTATAGCAGAGAGAAGGAGATATACAAACGAGACATAAAAGATTTGCTCCGAGCAAAAACGAATACCAAACATTCTTCAAGGGAATCTCAAAAGAACATAACAAAGAACTATATAGAAAGAAAGTAACAAAGTTATAGGCTATCTAAGCGGATAACAAGTAACTGGTCCACCAATGAAAACAATAGGATCTTAACACCATTTCAGGATTGTGAACTAATATTGTAACATCTTAAAAATTTCTTACTTGATTGCGCATGGAAGAGGATGTATATACAATTAACCATTCTTTTCGTGGTAGAAACATAACCTATATCAGTTTCATGTTTGGTGCAGATTGTGACACGACATGCTAGTTGTGAATTCAGCAACGGATTTAGCTCATTTACTTAAACACAACACTGCGTTCCACACGTTTCAAGATCAAATGAGTCAAGACGTGAGACAGTTGGTCTTAGTCTTATCATGGTGGCTAGCTTTTTTACAGTGTATTCAAGGACAAGAATACAGAAACACATCGATGCTAGTTCGACAATATGAAAACCAAGCTTTAGCTGTGCAGAAAAATGCAAAGCAGACTGCATGGGAATTCGAAACGAGTCTTGCCATTTCATCGAAAGAATCACAGATAAAAGCGTACCATACGTTAAGCCTTGAGTTAAAAAAGTTTAAACAAGAAAGTTCGGATTTACTTTCTGGCACAAATGATGTCATCATAAAAAGGAAGAGAAAGATTTTGATGCAAATTTGCAATGTAAACTCGCCTAATATTATCACCAGCATCCAAAGAATATTCACGGACATCACAGAAATCTACAGCAAGACTTGTCTCCATCATCTTAATTATCTTAATTCCAGTAAGAAAGCAAATCCTTGCTTGAAGTTGTATCCCAATCTGGCTTCAGTTTCAAAGTTAAAACATAATGAAACTATGCTACTTTCTTTGTGGCAAGACTGGAGTGACAGTGTTGGGTCTCAGATAAAACCCTTGCATTTGCAATACGTTAGGACTGTTAACTCCGAAACAAAAGAAAATGGCTGGGAGGATCATGGAGCATTTTTACGTTCACTATATGGTGATGACGACGCAGAGAAATTAGCTGACTCTTTATGGGGTGAAATATATCCTCTTTATGAGGAACTACATGCTTACGTTCGTTTTATGTTAAGGAAGCGTTCTAATAGTGCTGTTTCCGACCTTTATCTTCGAGCTCATATACTTTGCGATATCTGGGGAAAAGGATGGCAAGCAATTCATCAACTGGTATCACCTTATCCTGGTACATTTTCTCATTTTCTGTTTCCTCGCCTTCTTTCTTCTATGATTTCTGTAACTTTGTCACAGTTATGTAACTGTAAATTTGACATGTTTTTATTATCAAAGATATATAAATTCCAAGAAATAGACATTTTTTCTAAGGAAAACTGTTCTGATATTTATACACTGAATTTTTTAGAGGACTAACAACATAGGTATTATGTACAAGATGTGTACAAAAAGTTTTCACGTAAAGGAACACATATTGCAAGAACTTCAGTGCTTTATTTAACTATACAAGTGAAATGTGCCAAAGTAATCAGAAATATTGTGAGAACCGTCACCCATATCACCAAATGGCCGTAATTGAAAACAAACAAAAATACCACAAAACTCTCTACGCCTACCTTAAGGAAAAAAATGACAAAGAATCTTAAAGGAATTTGTTGATAGTAGCTGTAAAGAAAATGTTTGCATGGTGCAAAAGAAAAAAAACTTGAGAACAGTACACAAAAACTGGAACAAAGAAACTTTTAGCATCCTACCCCTAGCACTAAGCCCACTAAATACAAAAGTATAAGTGTTATAATAAGCTATATCCAACATAATTTCTTTTTTCTTCTCGCCTTTTGTTTTCTCTAATAATGGCCGTATATCAAGTGGACTTTTAAGTATGAAATGGGTGGAATGATTATGGTCTTATTATGGGCATGGATGTATACATGTGTATCCACAAATCTCTTTATTTACTCACGGGATTCTGTCTCATCCAAGAATACCACAAGACAATAACTATTTGGTGCTAATCGGCGTTGTTCTTCTCCTTCGGAAAGAGCCATAGTAACTCTGCGTTTCATAGATCTGCATATTTGTCATGCAGAGACAATTAATCAGCTTGACATTAAAATTTTTCATTTTTCATTTCCAGCCTCTTGGTGTCTTAATCTTACGAGCTTCTACCCATATAGCAGAGGCTTTGACTTTTATCCGAGTATTTATTCTAATTCGTACAGTGACCATAAGCCTGACATTCATAAGTTATATTACCATGACAGAACTAAAGCACCATGGCTTTAGCTGTGCCAAATGGTATTTCTCTAAGTAACTTTTAAAAGTTCAGAAGAACGCCTGGCTTTACTGTAATAATTGTTGGAAATTATCTAAACTAACATTCTTCTTGTCTTACGAAAGACATTTACTTAACAAAATTGCTTGTTAATTTAAACATTTTTTAGATTTCTATCTATTTTATGAGATATGAGGAGATCCTAAAGTGTTTGCTGAATTTACTGTGATTCCCCATTGTCTAAATATGTTAGCGCTGCAAGTAGCAAAATGTGGTTTTGTGATCAGATTCTTCTTAACAGCACCAGGCGACATTATCTTTTATCCTTTTTTTTCAAGAATTAACACTAAATACGAATGAAAAGCTCAAGAAGAGTCATGATATAATAGGAATGTTTAAGTTAACGGAATACTTTTTCACATCAATCGGATGGCAAAAGCTTCCATCAAAGTTTTGGGTAAAGTCGATATTGAGGAAGCCGCCTGGCAAAAATGTCATCTTTTGTCAGCCTTCGGCATGGGATTTTGGCATCGATAAAGATGTTAGGTACGTACACACTAGTGCCCAACAATGTTTACGGCCGTTTTTGGCCTTGCGGAAAAAAGAAAAATGAGAATACTTTTGGTCCTTTTCCAATTTGTCTTTGTCTAGAAAATATTACGTTAATGTTGTGGTCACAACTGTTTACTTCGAATCAGTGGAGATGACGGAAAACCACTGAACTAAATAAAACACTGGAACGATAACCTAATGTTCCAAATGCATAATCCATAATGACTTTGGTACTCGTTTCTCGCATCCCATAGAAACATCTGTATAAAAAATAAGAACGAAGCTTTGTTTACTGCGTTTTATTTATGCAGGTCGAGCACAAAACTGGGTTAACAAGAATAAAAACTGGAATTTATGGTTTTGAAAGACTTCTCTGCCTTGAAACCGAATAATGGTCAAGGTTAAGTTACGCCTTCTCAAGCTTTCGTTACCTTTCATAAGGAAGGAACAAAATATTGTTATACCCATATAGGCAATAAACTGCTAACAAAAGCTAAGTATCTAAAAACTCAAGCGGAGCAACGTGCCAATATTTCTTGTGCAATCAAAAAGCTAATTTTGGAGCACTACAACTTGTTTACTGTTCTCGAGCATTGACATCCGTCCACGTGCTTTCTCGTAGTGGATCGATCATCGTCTCCCGATTTGATACTATCGCGCAAATGAAATCTAAGAGTTAAATATTTGTTTGCTAAAATTTGTTTTCTATGGTGGGGGCACTTCCACCTCGGACAGAGTAGAGGAGCAGACTCGAACAAGGCCATGCGTAGGGCGTTCAGGAAGATTTTTCCGACAATCCGGCTGTACAATCTCTTGATTGCTGACAAATTGGCAAACTTAAACTTGCCGAGGAAATACCCCTGCATAGCCCAAATTATTACAAATTATTACAAATTATTATTACAAATTATTTCCTGAGGGGGTTAACCCTCATTCCACTGTACCAATGTGTCAAGGGCCAAATCCCTCTATATCTATAACTATCGGTGTTGTTTACCTTCATTGTCATTGCACCCGAAAAACAATTGATAACTGTATTAAATAAAATAGAATCTCACTATAAACGTTTGGTTCATCATAATTAGGTTAGGAAATCATAGAACATGTTCTTGAAGTGGGAGCAGTATTTTTTTGTCGCGTGCAGGCGTTTCAGCCTCGTATTTCTTAAGCTGGTTTAAAAACTGGACTTCCTTTAGTGCAACGAGGAAATGTGACAGCTAAAGGTAACTTTCGTTAGTATATGATCTTCCTTGTACTTACAGATTGGCAGGTTTTCGTTGATCTGGACAGCTCAACAATGGCATTCATTTAGGTCGTTTTCTACAATTGAGTTTGGCAGAAAATTTGTTTGCTGTAGTAATGCTGTTCTCAGCAAGTATCAGCCTAATAGCTCAAGCTAAGATATTGTGTTATCATTCAGGGATTGGGAAAGCACCTAGTATAGCAATTATATCAAACATAAACTTCTACTAGAGGTTGATGGTTCTTCTCTAAACTCCTCCTTGACTTCCTTAGCACAAGTAAGAAGGCATAAACACACGGGACAACTAAATACTACAAGTTTAAAATTTAGTTTACATCTTTACCTTTGCAGTGGAGCTGTGTTAGCAAATGTGTATTCCGTATGTTTTTTTCCTACTTCTAAGCTTTTACCTCTCCTACGATACGTATATAAAAGCTAAGGTTTATCGGCAGATCTTTAATCAGCTATAATATTTCATTGCATTAATTCAAGGAGTCGTGCACAAAGTAATATATTACTATGAAACATTTCAAATTTAAAGCATTTATTGTTTTCCTTTTGTAGAATCAAAATATGCTCTGAAGTAGATGAAGACAATTTTTTTGAGATACATCATCAGTTGGGACACACGTATTATCAGCTTCTCTACTGGAACCAGCCTTTTCTTTTTCGTGACGGGGCCAATCCTGCTTTCCACGAAGCAGTTGCAGGCATGATTGCTCTTGCTGTTAAGTCTCCAACGTATCTACATCACATCGGATTGATTAAAACCATACCTAACGATACAAGTAAGTAACAAGTACCTAAGCGAGATCTTTATTTATCATTGCTTCATCATTTAGCGTTTGCTGTCTTAAGTTTAAAGGGATTGCACAATACTTCCCAATGACACTTAAAGGTCATCCAATGTTTTTGCCCTACTTATTTACGCAGAACATTGTCGAGACAATTTTTAAACATGGGTAAAGAAAAATGTGTCAAATATCTCGTACTTTACATCTTAATTTTCTTAATTCATAGCATAACACGTACTAATAAACTTAGCAACTTAGTAATATTTCTGCGAAAAATACAAATCTCCTGACTGTCTCTAAAGTCGCTCTTGTTTTACAGGCTTAGTGTGCTTAGATGCCCTTACAACGTTTTTATATGAATACTGTGCAATGAGCCAGTTGGTGCCATTCAGTTCAAGTTTCATCGATTATCCTGGTAGTGCAAACGAAATGGATTACAGCTTTGAAATTCCGTGTTATTCGCACAAATTAAACATTTTTGTAAGAGTCTACTTAAATTTTTGTTCGGAAGTGCTTAAATTGAATGACTAAATTCTTAATTGTCTATCAAAGCTGCCGCATTTATGCATTTTGAAAAGGGGATACCAAATATTGAAACTTAACTGGCGCTTTTTGTACTCATAGCTGTCATAATTTTGATTTGACTTTTGCAGCCAGTTCAATGAGCACTCAAGTTTTTTTAGAATGGTAAAAATGCGATTTCTCCATTCGGTTGACCAAGGCGAATGACATGCAGTGTTAATTCTCTCATCACAAAATATCTGCAGGGCAGCCCATCAAACTATCATTGGTTGCAATTCAATACTTCAAAGTTAGTTATTACGGCATATTATGCCACAAATAGGTGGAAAGAACACCATGAAGCCTGGTTCATATCATATGTAGTTGAGAGTCTCAGGAAAGCTTGTAACATAAATGAATAATGTCTGTTCTAAAGTAGTTCAAGATGGTCTCGAGGAGTCAGGTTTCTTGAAACTGTCTTGTTCAAATGCAACCCATAATTGTCTTAATGGATTGCTGAATTAGCAAGATAAATTACAGGATATCAACTATGTTAGTACCAGGAACTGTGGATAAATAAATTCCATCATAAACAAGACTGCCTGCTATCTGCAGTAGATGTTAAGAAAACACTAGCATGAAGAAAGGCATGTTTGTAGGAATGGTACTTAGAACAGACATTTTAAGCATAAAAAGCGCAAATAGTCAAGCGACACGATGCATATGTATGACTTTTATGAATGTAATTTGGTAGGAAATGTTAAGACAGACTGCAACGGTTTCGTTTTGTAGACCTAAAGAATCTGCCTGAAGAAGAATAACATGATATTTGAAAAGATTTGCTAACGTATCTAATTTGCACTGTGCATAAATTCCAACATAAGCTACATTTTTTTATGATGTTTACAAAAGCAGATTTTCGCAATGGCTTCTAGGCTTGCTTGAACACGCTCAGAGAATGTTCCAAGGCCTGTCCGACGTACACGATAACGTTTAATCAGTTCAGTTCGTATATTTTAAAAATTCCACTAAATACAATTTACCAATTTACACCACTACAGTACTACATTGTTACGTACAATATGAATTAGACACAAACCTAATACAAAGCAGACACAAAACAAATTTGCGAAATAATAACGTATATATTGAATTGTATTCACTTCAGTTGATTTAATTTTAGAAATCAACCAACATACAATTTAAGAAAAATAGCAGCAATCATAATTAACAACAGTGCGATATATATGAAAATAAACAAATAATGTGTGAATAGGTTGGTGAATTTGAAAATTGTATGTGCAGGAATTTCTTGAAAGGAGGAACTCTCTCAGTAGGTGAACTAATCGAGGAGAGATTAGTAATATAATTATAATTAATATAACTATTGTAAGCGGAAATATGAAATTATGTTTTCCATCGATTCAAAATGAACTAACAACAAATACAAATATTTCTTGCAGGGAGTGAAATCAACTTCCTTCTAAAAGTCGCATTAGAGGAGCTAGCTTCTATTCCGCTCAACTATTTGATTGATAAATGGAAGTGGGAAATTTACAGGGGTACCGTGCATAAGAGTCAGTTTAATACGAGATGGTGGGAGCTACGAAAAACTTTGCAGGGTGTCATACCACCTTTGCCACGAAATAAGTCGAGTTTTGATGCTGGTGCGACTCTAGGAGTACTTGAGATACGGAAGTTTCCACGGTAAGATTGACTTTTTTTAACATTAATTGAATACAAAAATGGTTTTGTAATTCTTTCAACTAAGTGTATTATAGTTAGGATAGAAGCTACGGTATAATTGAGGCCATTGGAGCCTCAAACCAGGGTCTCACAACAACAAGTCTGATAAGAGCTCACATAGTTTAGAGCAGGCAAATGGTTACATGTCCAAAAGAAAAAGTTTTTCCGTTGGAATCTGCATCTAGTAGCAAATTTCTTATCACAACATGTCACAAAAAATCATTGAAGATTTTTTACCTTCAGGATGGCAAATGGATTGAAATAAAGGATTTTTACCTTGAATTTACATTTCCTAGCCCTAACTCTCTTATCGTGATACATGATGCCACTCACCACTTGCAGTTACATTCCATGAAACACAACATAACATTACAAATTATATAATGCGTGCTAAGATAAGTGCCCATGAAGTGAATAGTCAAATAGTGTCAACTTTAATTGGTAAATATGATTCTCGTGTCATGTCAAAAACAGAAGACTAGTTCAGGAATACAACATTTGACACGGAGGATTTGGCATTTTCCATATAGCAGCGCAACTGTAGATGGATACAAGATTCCCGTCAAGCGCCCACGTTGTCTTCAAAATTCACTCAAGCCATAAAGTAATTCTATAAACTATTGGATAGTGGAATCATGCAAAATATATCCAGTTCTCAGCTACGGGCTAGTTTCAAATATCATACTTAGGGACTCATGTTGTTTCTTAATTAGTTACCGTATGACCACAGTTCGTCTTAGGGAAACTAATTAATTGACCTCAAGGAATAAATTGTCAACGGTACTGTTATTACAAACATCTAATTGTACTGTTTGTATTACCTTTGATTATTTAGTCTTACTCAACGTTTACCTCTATATCGTTGACAGTTTTTCTTTGAACTTTGATCTAAAGATTCGTCCAGTTAGTAGGCCAACACAGTCAGTGCAACAATTTCTAATCATTGTTCCTTGTATAAAGTTGATGAGACTTTGAAGCCTATGACAGCACAATAAACCAAGTCAAAAATACAATCGGAGTTAAATGCCATCATAAATTGACCGGGATGGATGAAAACTACTTCCAAATTTTGTAATCAAATCTGTATAACTTTAACTGCGTAGTTGTTTTGCGTGAGCAAAACATACAATCCTTGTTTAAACGTATTGTTAATTACCATCAAACCTAAAATTCCTCTTATCCCATTACAATGGTATTTACTCTTCGAAATAAAGTAATGTCATTTCATGACAAAATATCATGTTTTCTTAAATAATTCATCAAGTCTTAGAAATGGTAACATGAGTCAGAACAGATACTCTTACACATTTGTATTATCAGCAACTTTTTAGACCGTAGCAACTTTTTCAAAATAGATAAATTGACAAGTTTAGTTTTTTCATAACCATTATTTATTTTCAAACAAAAGCTAGCTGAGTGCCTAAGAGCTATCAAAACAGTCCATTGTCTAGAAACGAAAGTGTTTGAAATTTGTTATTTAATACTGGAGGTTGATATAATGAGACATATTGTTTAACGAATTATCAAGAAATGCACCTAAACACTGCTAAGTTGATCATCTGCTGTTTTTGCCTAATTACAATGTGACGTAGCATGTGAATTAGTTAACTTCAAACAATAGTCCGCTTAAGGAATATCTGAAATGCTATCGGTAACGCACACTCAGCTTTTGCATTGTTAATTTATGATAATAAATTCAACCTGGTAAATTTTTTCCCTGTATATATTTTACACTATTGCAACTGAGAGCAACTTATAATGTCATGACCACGGTCAAAATCCCTTCTTGGAACTCTTGCAAAAAGCTAAAAAATCGTTTTCAATAAGCCGATCAATCCATAGCAACTCCACGTATTGTTGCATGACCTGAATTTTGTTTTACTTATTTAAAAAGTTAAGGATTCAGCTAGAATATTCAGGTAAAGTTATTTAATGCATATCTGCCGTACACAAAAGCTCAATACCGATAAGCAGACCAAAAAAAGTTACTTGCTCTCATTTCTCTTCTTTCATATAACTTCATGTCAAGCAAGTAGAAAGCAGCATTCTCAAGCATTACATCTACATATCGATTCTCTTTGTTGCAGTCATGGTGTAGGTGCATTTCAAATAAAATTATACCTATTTGATCACCTAGTTTGTCAACTATTAAGATATTTTACTGTCGTGAATAGTAAGGTATAGGAATAACAAGAGGTCAGTTTTACCTTTTGTATTCTGGCAATACATTTGTTTATTTTTGAATGTAGATTAACAAACTGGATTCAGTCTAAGTCATGTTAAGTTTCAGTTTATTTAGTCAGCTACTGACTCATGCTATAGATATACAACAGGGCATGTCATACGTAAATTTTTGATTGCTCAATGCACCTAAAACTTTCTGGTTTCTAGTTTCTAGAATGATAAGACGTATAGACAATTTTAGTACTGTGTAAACATGGCCGATGGTCATTAGTTGTCTTCAAACTATTTGCTGTATTTTCTGGCAAAAAAGTTACGATTGCTCATAATAAAAATATACCGTTGAATGTAGTCTTTAAAAGCAGTTGGAAGTCTGCAAACACTGCAAACAGACCATGATGATCCTCAAGTCATAGCCCTTAACCTTGATTTCAAATTATCGTAGAACATTTAGTTCCAAAAAGCTGGATTTTAAGTTTGTAAAATGACATTTGCCATAAAGAACCCTGAATGCCAGGTGATCTCCATCTGTTCCTTCAAGTGGCACTTCGGCAGTTGATAAATCTGATAAAGTGCTTTTGTGTCGTCAACCTCAACTCGACAATTTTTCTGTAAAAATTGTATGTTATAACAATGTGGTTTTTGGAGCCTAAAATCAAATTTTCAAGTAATAAAGCGCCAAGCAACCGTTTCTACTTCTCGACTTCTAAGTTTTGCACGCAGTACGTTTTAGGCATGGACTTTAGAATAATTCTGTTAGTAAGATATACAGTTGTATGTAGGAGACAAAAGATAAGAACTTCCTTCTAAGGGCCTACACATCAAGACCGAAAATTGCTGACAGAATTTAAACAAATACTATTTAGGACAATTTTTAAACTTGAAAATCGCCTTGAAAATTTGCGACATTGCGCTAAAATCATACTTAAAAGCTTTTTTCGTCTGACAAATTTTCAAGGCGATTTTCAAGTTTTGTACCACAAAAAGATTGTTCAAATTTTTTAACTGTAATTGTCGTACGAAAACAACAAGCACATCTATATCTATTAGGTGTAAGTGTATTTTAACAATCCTGTCTTTAAACTACAGTAACGATATAATCACGCTGAACTATTGTGTTGATCATTTTACTACATTTTTTTCTAGAAGCATCTTCAGTGATGTGCTCAAGTTTTCTTTCCTAAAAGCAGCGCTCCGGGGTAGTGGTTGCAAGCAAAAGCTACATTATTGCTCAATGCATAACTCTTACAAAGCAGGAAGAACCTTGAGGTAAAACAGATATGCTAGATACAATTTATATTAGTTAAAATACATAAATTGGAAAACGGTAACCCCTTCGAATGAAACGCCTGTACAACACGTCACAGGTTCTATCTTTTACAAGAGACTAATTATTTAAAGTAAGGACATTTCATCTTAACTGATTTTTAACATCTTTCCTAATTGGTTACGATTTTCCAGTCATCAGCTGTTAAGTGATACATTAACAAAGCAATCGCTTCAATGCTGTCTAACGTTTATTGTTATTATTCTAAAAGGTTCCCTGACACCTTTCGACTTTTTCGACTACTTTCATGGAAAACTAAGGAGTTTCCTAAACGTTCTACGTGTTCCTTTGAATTATACGTTATGTATGCTTTTTGTAAAAATGATTACAGAAAGAGGGAACAAGAGGTCCTCTTCATAGTATACATTTACTTCCCTCATATCTAGTTTGGACCAGACTGTGGCTTTTACTATGCTGTTTAGCATGTCTGTAATATTTTAGCACAGGCTGCTATTACGTTTTATTTTCACATATACACAGCTCAGTTTTTTATTTGCTAAAACTATGCTTATGATTGCAAATTGAGCCCTTGCTCAATTTGTAAATGACACCTCATGCACTTTTAGGAAAGAGAAAACAATCACTTCTCTTTCAATTCAGCCCTCGTACAGCTGGCATAGCCATTTATAAATTCGATATTTAGCAATGGAGCTTTTGTTAAGAAAGATGTTGCAGACTTGAACATTTTTTCGGCAACGTTTTGAGAAAGAAGTGTGATAATGAATGTTATGCATTATAATCTCATTTGTTAACTGCGTCGTAATAGGTACGTCTTGTAGAATAATGTATCCTTATCATTTCTTCGGCTTATTAACAGTTTTGAGAGGATTTTTATCTCTTTTTCACTACGTATTAACAATTGACATCCTGGTAAATTACAAGATGCATTATGTTTATGCCTATAATATTTTTAAGGAGAATGACATAGCTTTGAGAGCCCCATCCTTTTTTGTGCAGAAACTTTAGCCAAAGAACCAAAGTAACTGATTTATTTGTTTAGCCATGGGCCTTCTGAAGTTTTCACCAATAACATGCTATTTGCTTTTCTCATAAAAATGCCTTCAGTAAAACTGTTTATCACGTTTCAAAGTAAGGAGTACGTTTTATTTTTAATTAACTCCAAGACATTGTTATATTATATGATAAAGGTATTGACGTACTAATATGATATTTCTAAAAGTGTTGTTCTGCCTCTTTAGGAAAATGCTTGAGCTCGGAAGAAGCAAGCCATGGCAATCAGCACATGAAATGTTCACTGGTGAAAAGTCAATTTCAGTTACAGCTCTAAAAGAATACTTTGAAACCCTTTACATCTGGCTGCAGGAAAAAAGGAAAAAGGAAGGTTACAAGCTGGGATGGAACCCAAAGACATCTGGTGCTGCTATTATCTCTAGACGTACCATGTTGCGAATCCAATGTTCCTATTGTGTTTCTATAATGTTATTTATTCTTTTAGCTTGCTTCCTCTTGGACTATTGTCTATGAACTGTAAGTAGTATGTACGATATTGTTGTCAAAGACAAGACAATGTAACTCATGGAATTTTAAATTTGTGATGAGGACCATACACAATTTTCAGCCCGAAAGCACAACTGGATTGTGTAGTACAGAGTACAAGGAGTAGCAGACGATCAAGGTTAACATGCTAATGAGGATTTGAAAGATAGCGTAAACAGTTTTAGAGGTTAAGCATAAAATAAGAGGACAACAAAGGGCATAAAAATTCGCAGTTATTTGGAAAACTGAAATATGTTGACTAGCGGCTTGACTCAACGGAAGACGACACATCCATTTGATAAGATTTACGATTACATAAAACTTATCTAAATCGTTTGCACCTAGAAATAAGAAATAACACACACAGCATTGCCTTAAAGACAATTTTTACGCGACTCATGGCAACCTGAAACTCTATTTTTTTGTTGAATGGAAAAGTTCGTTTCCTTGATCCTTTGCTATTGTCCCAATACTTCTCAAGCATAAGTTCCCACCTGATGACAAAGTAATTATTGATTCCTCATAGAATAAACAAATTCACCTATAGCTGTAAATATTTTTAAAGTCTGCAAGTCGTTTGCCTAGACACTGAGAGGGATTTTCACCAATTTCTTTTCGATGTGATTTAAGCTCAGGAATAATTAAACTAAATAAAACACTTAAAAAAAATTTAATGTAAAAGATGTTTCATTTTAATGTACAATTGAGTGTATGAAATGTTTAACAAAGCAAAGAAAGCAAAGCAAAAGCTTATCACTTTACTAGCATGCATGGTACTTAAAAACAGTGTTCTACATGAGACCAACAGTTCATATAGTATCTAATTCATTACAGTCCTCGTATCCAAGGTTTTAATAGCGAACAAGCCTGTATAATGGAGATTGGTTACAAGCACTAAGTAAGTATTAGGTTCCACAGCTTTATTTACAAGAAGGTCTCAATAACACAGCTGTCACTTATTTTACATTGCAACTAAAAGTCATCCAATAGTGCAAACCTCCGCCAAGCCAGTATTATCATTCAAACAACAGGCGTTTTTCCCACACTGATTTCCTTCCTAGTTCATGAAGCTGTCATTACCAAAGATCGTAACTACGCTATCTCCACAAAGACATTCTTACTAGCAGAATGAAGGTTTCGTTACCGCAAATGTGATACAGGATCCAGGATTTGATCAGAATCACCCCTAAAATTTAATGAGTTCTAAAATAGCCTACTTCTGACATATCCTGAAGACGTCAAAATCTATTAATAATTTTTTGAGTAATATTTTTAACATACAAACAGGCAACTAACACCGCCAAAAAATAACTTCTTTGGTGGAGGTAATAAATATGAGAGATAACAGCCTTTGCAGCACACATTTTCCTTGTGTCTCATTATAACGATATCGAGTTTAACAACGCATCAAGAACGCATCAAATATACCCCGACAAATGATCCCACGTTCTGTTGTCTATAAGTGTTGTAGACACAAGATACTGGACAAGAGACAACACATCTTGACATTTTCCTTATTTGGTAAATCACGATATACACAACCTGAAGAAAAAAGACACAGCTTATCGACTGTTAACTCTAAAAAGGACATCCTAGCAAAAACACCATAGCACGTTTTTTCTACTCTGTAAAAAGGAGGCCTTGTCAGCGCAGTGGCTGACAGGAAGAGGATTGGGCCCAAGCCAAAACTCGGAACTTACTCTTTACAACAATAAGTCTTCACGAATAACTTGTTCGCAATGAACGTAGAGCAAGGAGTAACAACGCCCAGTGGGCTCATTTAGTTGGCCAAACGTATATCAGGTCGGTTCCCAAAACGTCTGAGAAACGGTAGACTGAAAGCTAGAATTCTGGGACATAAATTCTTAAAAACTGGAGGCCTTTTAACTCAGTCAAAGGAACCACATTGTAGGATTATTTATTTTGTTTCTGCCCTTAACATGCAAAAATGATGGGAATACAGTGTTGTGAAAATGTTGTGAATAAAAATCAGAATGTTACAGTCGTAGTATTATTTTACAGGAAAGTGTTATTGTTGTTACTGTTAGTATAGATTGATAACAACAAGGGATTGTATTTAAAATCAAACAGTTTAAGAAACAGATTGGTTCTACAACATATTGGTAATCAAATGTACTTTCTCGGCCTTGACTTCTGTCAGTGAAAAGGGCCATCACGTTTTGACAAAGTCAGAGATAAGGGTATATTTTGTGCAATTCAGAATCCAGGATTGGTCCAGTTTGTACTTGAGTGACCCAGTCGGGATACAATACTATCCATGGTATGAGCATAAAATACTACTCTCCTTTTCCATATACCTAATTGCCTTCCAACACGTCTATGCTTGACTTTCTATGCACTTAGTATTTTCATTAAGTAACTGCTTCTGTTTTAGTAGGCCTAAATATTCTTTGCCTTGAAAGATATTATAATGAAGCAGTGCCGAGGCTGGCCCAGAAAAGTTGGTCCTGCTCTCGAGGGTTGGTTACAGAATAAAATGCTTGACTCCCTGAATTAAGCCTACATTCTAGAAAATAATTTGGTAACTTTGTCAAGCAAATCTTTCATTTAGTTAACTTTTAACAACAATTTAAATATAAAAACAGCGACACTCCTGCTTTCCAAAACAGCAGGACTAGATGAAAACATAACAATGACGAAGGGCCTTCGTAGTTTGCCTCTCAATCAATTAAAGTAGTCCAACCTTGACATGTGATCAGTGTCAAGCTCCTGCTCTCCAGACTGTGAAGCAGGACCAAATATAGGATGCCATGGAAAAAGCAAAGGGAATCAGAGTTTGGCTCAACTGCAGCCGCAGAATGGGGTGTCTACCAAAAAAACTAAACTGTATTTTTTTGAATCTCTCAAAATTCGACAAACAGGACCTTTGGCTTGGCCACTGTAATGTAGCCAGAAATTTTGCAAAATGTTTACAAGACGTCAGTGCACTTGAAATAGTTTGGCAGGCACGGATACAAAGTGGTTCTGACAGGGCTTGAGCCCCATGCAAGTTTTAAATGGCTTTTTTATCGTGTTTATTTAGGAAGTAAAAGAAGTTCTTTGTAATAGTTTACATTTAACGCCAATATTGAGCATCGCACGTAAAGAACTTTGCTAAAAAGTCATGCAAACTATTTATCGACTATAAAAAAAACTAAAGTTCGGCTTCAACATTATTTTGCACAACTATTGTGCTTGTCTTAATTACCCATGCACTAATTTCAATGGCTTTTGGACTGTCTGTCAGAAGTGGACCGCACTTTATCAACCCTCATTTTCAAGATTACTTTATTTGACTGGAACCCAAATCAAGGTTTAAAACCTCGAGGCGAAATAATCGGCTTTTGTTTTCTACAGGCAATTTTTTGGCGGGAGCAAAAGCGATATTTAAAAAGTTGCAGCAAACCAATCATCAATGCAGCTGAACAGGGCTTAGAAATGGCGAGAGTCCCATAAATATTTTTAGGTGATAAACTGAGATCTCAAAATCTGTTCTGTGTTTTTTCTTGGGTTCGATGATTGATGCCAGCTTTGAACCAACTTTATCTAATGGCCTATCAAAGCCTGGGCATTCCAAGGAACTGGGCATTCCATACACGCAGTGAATATGAAATAAATTGCTACGCCCCTCCCCTATAATAAGAAGGGAATTCTACAACACGTTTTGGTTCAATTCAATGATAAATAATAAGTGCAAGCGTGTTCTCTTGTAATCTGAAGGGCGTGCCCATGCAAATCTTTCTGTGAACCACGCCCCCAGAGTTCCAATTTTCAGCCCTGCTTCCAACTATCCTTGGATCCGCGCCTGTTTGTTGTCATAGCAATTAGATGACGAAGTTAACAATTTTTACAATCGTGATCGGCAATCAAGTTTCACGGCGACCATAACCAAGATGGTGCAAACCAAGATGATGCAAACAAATCTCTGAATGAACAGTTATTTTCCATTTTCCCGAATACTCATGCAATTTGTTAAAAGACATCTTTCAATCGACCAAGTGTTGATTTGATTGTTTACATTTTGGAAGGTTGTGAAAACACCACTTTGAATAGATGGTGTTTTTGATGAGTGAGTTAACAATAGTTCTTTGCACAATATGTCGAAATGTAAATTCTTTGATACTGCAATCATACCGACTCGCACATCGTATTACAAAAAGCTATGATCTAACAATTTCAAATCAAAGCCATCTATTTTTCTCATCAATGGTCACTCACGATAATACAGTAAGGCAGGTAGGCGTTCAAACTTTTTGTCCTTGACATAGTCTTAAGTGTTAAAAATAATATTGCTGCACTATATCATCAGTTTATGCTTTCATTTACCTTTAGCAAATCTCAACTTAATTTTCAAGGAATTGCTTTCCTGACTAGCAAGAGCAATACAATATACGTTAGTCTCTTCGGCTCTTTATCAATTAAGACCTTAATTAGTCATTGTTACTCCTGGGTACTAAACAGTCTTGAATTGCCTCGATATTGTTATCTCTAGCCTAATTTAGTTACATTTGTGAAAATTGTGTCTTTTTTTCTAAAGATTTCGAGCCCTAAATTTTGCGATCTTACACAACTATTAAGAGGAGCACAATTTCTTTTGATTTCGCCTTAATTGCTAAAGTTTTGGGTTGATAAGTTTTGTTTCCTACGCTAGTTTTAAAGGCATGGCTTTCTTCCAAGAAACGATTGAATTGCAATTTTCTTTAGAGTCTAAAATTTGAACTGAATATAAATTCACACATACATATACACGCTTCTGTTTGTAATAATTTTGTGTCGAAAGTCTTCGTTGAAAGGTTTTGGGGACAATAATTATGATGCGGATATTACATGAGCATGACAAAAATTGATTGACATTACCGTAGCTGTCAAAATAAAATTCGATAATGTTTACTACTTCCTTCAGACAAGTTGAAAATTTATTTTGCATGTGTAAAATGTTTATTTTCTCATTGCAACACATAAAAACACTTCTCTAACCGATCTCTTTCTATCCTGTCTCTGCTACTTAACCCCTAGTAATCCAGGTTTACTCACTGCAAGTTTGTAGTTCATCTGTGGCCTGTCTTTTTGAGCAGTCACTCTGTCACTTGTAGAATGATCCCTGCAAATTGTCTGAATTCGTACCAGATGTTATTGCCAATTTGATTTTAAAAGAAATCATGGTTTGCTACATTGCTTTGCGAACTCCGTGACTACTGAAATGTAGTTAAAACGTCATAGCATTTCTATAGATAGTATCTACCTTTGCAACACAACTGTCAAGGATGCACCCAAAAAAAAGAATTTTGAAGAGAACTAAAATTTGCCACTTGTTGTTCTTAAGTGGCAACGTTCTTGCAAGGAGGTCCCATTATTCATCGATCTACAACTTTGCTCAAAGCACTCTTTAGAATAGCTGTTTACTTAGTAGAAAAGGCCTCAGATTTGGAGTAGCGAGACCCGCGTTGAAAGCAAAGTTGATCTTAATTGTAACTTCACTTCCGTTCTTTAGCATATAGAAAATCCCATACATCTGATGTATCATTGCAAGCTGTGCACTTTATGTTTCAGTCACGATCTTTTGACCTCATTCTTTAGTCAGTGTATCATCAAATCAGCTTGTCCATCGCAGGTTTTGCTTGCCTTAATGGTCGTTGCCATATTCATTGAGGACTTTTTGAACACCCAATCTCTTCAACATCAGCAGGATTCATACCTAAAATTTACATTTTTATGTTCAGACTTAGCAACCGTTGATTGTCTACATTTTTAATTGGCCCAATTAGATCATTGCATATGAAGGCGCTTTGTCACCAATTTATTCCCTTAGGGTAGCCATGTTTTGTTTTATCTTACATCCCGCTACTTTGATGTTTGTAATAAGGATGCTTAAAGATTCTTACTTGTGATGGAAAGGCAACGATTATCAATTGCAAAATAACACTTATTTTCCTTAGGTTGTGTATCTAGAACAAATTCTACCTCTCGTTCTTGTCGCACGTTGGAAGGAAGTAAAGGCAATGATGTGGTGAGAAAAATGTTTATATGAATTATCACTAATTTTAGTTGTTATTTAATTAATCCAATATTTATCTGGGGCCTAGTTTGCGTTGTACAATCGAACGATCACTACTTCGTGTCGCGAAGTGATCCCAAGCGGACAACACGGCAATTAACACTACATCGCATAGTTTTACAAACTAATTTCAATACTCCGTAAAGCTGAATGACGAGGCAATTCGAATTCACTAAAGCTAAGACTAAAATTCACTTTAAAATGTGCAGATATCATCACAGGTAAATAATTTATGATTTTTTTTATTAAAACTGGAAAGCAAGGTAGGTTCTCGTCTTCAAATGGAGGTTCCACAGCAAAAAGTATGAAGTAAACGTAACTTTGGAAAGCTTTTGCAAATGATGTTGAAGGTCCAACTGTGCAAAATATAGAAGCAAGAAAACAACGGATTCAAAGACAATCCAAGGTAAGATCGACCTTACGTTCAAGAAAGGAAAAGGTGCAGCTGTTAAATAAGAAGGACTTGTCAGCAGGCCTCTTATTTTCACAGTTTAAGAGATTGCGTGGCGTGCTGGTATAAAAAATGAAACAATAAGTTGGGGTAAAGGTGGAAAGATCTGCTGCCTATATCTGGCGCAAGTTTATATTTCACTATCATTATATCCGGCGTGACGTTTACATGGATTCCATCCTGGTATACTCGTGGATGACGAGGAGCATAAATACACAATGTGAAATCACGTTAACGACAGGTCATCAGCCGTGGCAAGGCTCACACGAACAGTTACAGCATAAAATACTTCTGCAGCGTGGATTGCATTTGACCAGTTTGAATCGAATAACCTTAGAGTTAGCAAATGCTTCCAGGAAAATTACTTAAAGAAAATTGCTTTTGGAAGTTAGCCGTCCGTGGAAAATAAAAAAATGGTCTTCAAAACGTCTCCTCCCGGACTTCGAACTGGACGTTCGCATACTATGAACAATGACTCCTCAATTGTTACTTACTAAATAAACATATCTCAGTAACAGCTATTTTGTGTCTTTCCCAAAACAAAATTAAAGGTAGAAATACTGATGAGTTGTTGAATTCCCTAGTTAATGTCCACATATATTCGTCTACGTCTTACAGTTGATAAATCGTGTGACAGACATCAATACAGACCTTCTGCTCGAATTAGGCTTTTATTTTTAATTGCAAGGATTTTGTAAATTCCACTAAGTTCACACGAACAGTTACGATTTGCATTAAAGCACTGGTGGGATTTCTCAGTATGGTTGCTTACTTTCGGTAACTGATCTCCCTCTTACATACATGTTCAATGCCCGGAGAGCAAAGAATGGTTTCACACACGGCCTTCCTCTTCTTGGCGAGCAATGTAATATTCTTCGAAATAATTACGTATGATGTCAATACCGCTTTGATTGTAAGGGTTATTGATTCTATACTCATAAGTCATTTATAACGTTAGATTCGTCAATGACTGGCACAATTACCAACGCAGCTATCATTTAATTTTAATTGATCATACGATGACTTGTCCTTGGCCACCCTTGTCCTGGAAGAGAAAGCACGCTAGAACTTCAGGTCTTCTATCTGTCTTCAGGATAAAGGGTTGACAATAATCTGCATATAAAGGATTGGGGCAGTTTTTCACTTCTCCTCTGACAGTTGAAAAGCTTTCTGGTGGCCTGGATTGCAAAGGTGAAAAAGTCTTGGGCCTGACTTTTTCTTCCTTTGCTTCATGTTGTCAAAAAAGTAATTGGCGAGCTCATGGAAGGGTCCAGCAATTTTTGCAACATCTTTACTAGGCTTAAGTTTCAGACTATGTCGACAAATTAGTTCAAATACTATTCGAAGTCGTTCTTCACATGTGCTTGAGTAGACAATGATATCGTCTAAGTACAAAAAGAGGATCTGAAAGAGCTTATTTTTGAAGCAAAACTGCATCAGACGCTTAAATGTGGCAGGTTATCTGTAAAGTCCTGTGGGCATCTTTTGAAGCTGAAAAAGGCCAAAGGTTGTGGTGAAAGCTGTCTTTTCTTTGTCTTCTTTATGCATGACAACTTGGTTGAAGCCACCTGCAAGATCCATTGCTGAGAACCACTGAGAGCATCCATAGACTCATCTATCCTTGGAAGTGGATGTGTGTTCTTTTTGGCCTTTGTGTTCAAGCATTTGTACAAGGCAGATGCAGAGGCAGACATAAACGCAGATGCTG
>JANTCA010018750.1:8684-24538 GCA_024741275.1 Chironex yamaguchii
CAATGAGGATAAATGACATCAATGAGGATAAATGACATCAATGAGGATAAATGACATCAATGAGGATAAATGACATCAATGAGGATAAATGACATCGATACGTAACTTCACACCGTGATAGCAGCACGAGTCGTGTGTAAGTGAAAAAACCTACACCCTCCCCAGCAAAGCGACAAAGGTACAACCCCCCAACCCACTACCCACCACCATAATACACGTAAAAACCCTTACAAAAAGATCATAAATAAAATTCAACAAAAGGGGCGTCAATTTCATTGTGTACAGTTTCTGTAAATCTTTGCATTTTCACTTTCGGGCAGGGGAGGGTATGGGAGAGGGGGCGTGGTATTTCCAACATCAACCAACTACAGAAACTCCAAAACAGAGATATCAGGAATGTAAAACGTTAAATGTAAAACAAATCCCTTTATAATCTAGGACGGAAAAATCCCAATGTCTCATCTAAAATAAACTCACTTTGCTCCTTAATTTCTTTGGAAAAAGTCTCTATCCGGGTAGTGGAAAAGCTACGTCAGCAGAGGTGTTTCTCAAAGACAGATAACTTTGTAACGACTCTCAACGGGCCTTTGTTGGGTCTGACAATATTCAAACTCTACCACACAACTACACTTCAATTGGTTCAATAAATCCAGAAGCTTTATAGCCAAACAGACGAGTTGTCATCTGTACCGTTGAAAGGACGAAATTAATTGTATTTCTATTCGAAATCCCACCACCACCACCCCCAGTACAGTCTGCAACTCATGAGTACTTTCGTTTGGTCATAACCGAGGTATGCTCGTAGTTATCTCGTATTGTAATAAATACATTTCTGCAGTCTTAATACTCTTTGCCACATTTGTCAGCTACATGCGATCAGTTTCCTCTAGCAGTGCAATCTAGTTTCAGCAGGACTCTGGACACCAAAAGGCGCACAATTGTTTATTCCTCAAGTTATATTAGGGGGATTTACGACTCTACGAGTGTAGACCTTGTTGTTTACCTCAGTGTGCTACAATTTACTTTTATTTGTGCAGGTCACTGACTAATTATTCAATCAAACATAATACCACACTGAGCGAAATCACTAGGGTCGGAATTCAGGTTGAATGGGGTCAATCAGAAACAACCGTCCATAAACTGACTGGAGGCATTTAAGGTACATTTTAGTACGAACTTCTCAATAACCCTAATAGCAGCAAGGACTTTCAGAGAAAGAGTTTTTGAACTTCAAAGAACACGTGATCAAATTGCCGGCAGTGCCTTTTCGTCGTGAGGATACAAGTGCTGAACTGATCAGGTACATTAATAATAATGTACAGATCCTAGAGCATGCTTTAAGTATACTACTCAAGATGGCATGAAAAAAGGAAGAGGAAGTATGGGGTAGAAAAAATGGAAAAATTCCTAACTAGTGAATAGTAAAATCTTACAGGCCAAAGAAGAAACCCGATACGAATGTGCAATATGTGAGACGGGTTTCATGGTAAAGTCATTAGACAAGATCGCATTCCAAAATACATAGTAATACTGTTCAAACGCAGTGACACATGTACATTGCGGTAAAGAACCAAAGATCAGATGTTCTGTGAATAATTTCAGACCTAATCTTGTTACAACCAGCTCAATCAAGTGCCTCTCCTAATTTCAATTTTGAATGCAAAGTCAACTGGCAACTAGAAGCATGTTATAACATACCTTCCCTTGTAACATCTCATAAATAATGCATCCTAATCCCCACCAGTCGGGAGGAAATGTGTATCGTTCATTTTTAACAACCTCAGGGGCTACAAAGAAAGTAGGCAAAATAAATTGTACAAACAATGACATCTGTTGCTGTCAAAAGTATGCATAAATAAATTACACAAGTAGGCACGTTAAATAAAAATTTGCTAAGTCATATACTAGCTTGTACAAATTTCCTGTTTTTCATTTGTGTCTTCGGGAAAATTTATCCATGGCTGTAAGAAAAGAGCACCTGAACCAACAGCCATTAAGAGATCGTAACTTATCCTGTTTCAGGGGATCATTTGCATATGTTTATAGACAACGGAAAGAAACTACGTATTGGCAGACACGCAAGCACTTGTTATTACAAGTAAGCAAAAATTTTACAATTCAACTTAGCTACCCAAAGTCGATACGATTACCTCGACGTAGATGCTATTTGATATCAGAAGCTATTTCACAACGTAAAGAAAAGATTGTCATTCCTGGTACTAGGTATGGTTTTATGCAGGTTTTCGAGTTACACTATTGCGACGATACTGCTGTAATAACTGATCTACAAGACTTTCAATCGATGACTAGTAAATTTATCATCCAATGCCTGTCACTACTAGAGAATACATCGGGAGAACGTCTTAAATCGTCGTAGCACTTATTCCAGTCTACCAGCTCTTTTAAGATGCGTGCACACCAATACATCATAGGTAAAATTTACCGAAACTAACACTGGAACAGTAGTCTTAAACTTAGCACTATAATAGTTTAAACGATATCAGCTCAATAAGTAATTAGAAAAAGTTAGAAAAAAATTAAATTTGCTAAGAGAAATTGAGCATATTGGTATAAATATACGGTATGAAATACAAAGAGAAGGGCCGTTCAAACCTAAGGTCGTCAAGAAGTGGGGTATTTTTACTCCCTCCCCTCTAAATCAAATGTCGTCGTAATAGGGCCCTTACATTTGGGTGATAGTTCACGTTATGTTTTGACCTAGTCCCCTTCTCTTCCAATTCCAAGCAAATACGAATCAAACACAAAAAAATAAGGCAATGACAACTTCAACAAAAATTTGGTGCTCCTTTTTCCAAGGCAATACCAATGGCATTATTTTCATCTTCGGTTGAGTCACCGTTATTCCTTGTTAAATTTGTTTTATGGCAAAAGTGCAGTGTCATTGCCTTGCTGAGATTTAACGTGATTGGAGAAATACGTGTGACGAAGTCGACAAAAGGCTACAGTCCTTCTAAAGTAATGTCGTAAAACATCGACTACACATACTTCCTCCCATCCTACCAGACAATGCTAGGTATGTTTAACTCCAAAGTACAAAAAGAAGAATCTGAGGTTTCCTTGACCCTTATAAATTAACTACAAATTATTTACACGGCCAAGGAAAACGTAAGACACTTCATTTTGGTACGCATAGTTTTTCGGGTTTATTGGAATTCAATCTTGTGTATGCAGACATCAACATGGCTCTACATCACAAAATGCGATCTACAAATGACCTTCGAAAATGGATTATTCTAAGCAAGTCGCAAAAAGTGGATACAAAGGTTTTCAGGCCGAGGTTTCCAAATACAAAGATTTTCAGGTCTACGCATCTTCCGGGAGATTTTGAAATTTGCTAATTAAAATCGACCTGCTGAGCAAAGATTGCCAATCAATATTTTTTTGATAATTTTCCCTAGTATAATAAGGATTACCACGTATTTAATGACTATACAATTTATTCAATCAAGTACATATATGTACATTATTAATTATACGACTTACCCATATAACCAACAGTTCCAACTCTTCCCTTAACTGATTCTCCAGGTGGAATGTAAACAGCTAGTCCCAGATCGGATATGCGAACATGTCCTGAGAAAAATAAAATGGAAGCAAATCACAACAAATCTAATCAAACAAAAGGATCTCAAAAAAAACAACAACTGTGACGTTTAATTTGTACCAATTACATCACGACAAAAACCAATTCGATGTTATTTGGTATTTTTTGTCAATAAAAATGGATGGAACGAGTTCAAACTAACATGTAAGCCAGCATCGCTTTGAGGTAACCATCAATCCACAGTATTCCTTACAGTATAGTTAAACCACCGCTTTCGTATATGTAATACCTTCGAAAAGCTACCAGTATTACAAAAAACATCCAAAGACAATCTCAAAGAATAAAGAACTAACAAGCAATAGAACTAACTGCCCCACTCATAACCAAAAAGTGGCATTTACCAATGCTTTACATTTAATTTCTGATAATTGCCTAACCCATTCAACACAGATTATTAAGAAGTGAAAACAACTATTGTTTCTTACATAGTGTTTCTTTGTTTTGGTATTAATTGGGAAGGTGCTGTCGGATAATTACTAAATATTTCTTTACCTAAGAACTGCATGATTAGTAAATTGTAAATATGGATGAGGATAATTTTATGGTGTGATCTGCCTACACTATAAAGAACAATGAATTGGTACCCTTCTATCCAATGAATGCTGTTTACTAAAACAATTGGCCAATGAAAATCCTTCTGCTCAAAATGGCCTTTGGTTTGAACATGTGGTAAGGTGTCAACGACATTTTCAACCTTTGTTTGATCAGGTGAAAAGTGTGGAAGAGAATTTTTATGTTTCAAACCCACTGGATGCATCAGCAACAACAACGCGGGCGCGCAGAACTAAAGGTGTGAACCAGTAAATGCTATAAGTACGGTTACCGCATTGCATACCAGAGTCATAATCCAAGACCCTGGACATACTCAAAGCGTCCCTATCAAACCATAATTTGGAAGACATTCCACGGCATGTTAATGCGTCCCGAAAGTACAACTTCCTACAAAAATTTTTCATGGCCTACCAAGCAAGCATAAGTCTTCTTCCTCTCTCAAGGCATCTGAACCTTGCCACCATTTTCAAGTCTTGGACGTGGAAATTTAGGTTGCAATATGCCTTAACGTTGATTTCCACACCCTTTTTACCACTACGACGCAAAAAACCCTCGCTAATGTCATACTCCAATTCGGGCAGACTGGACCCTTATTGTTTGAAGTCCATAACCTGTCCTTTCTTGTAATCTCTTCAAGTACCCAATCTTTCAGCCCGTTTAAAAGCAAACGACATATGCAGCGGCCTTGGTTACATCGACAGTAGCAGTGGTTTCGGGGTAGAGTGCTCTTTTTGAGTGCGGAAGGGGCAATCTTCTCGCGGATTCAAATCGACGACCGGGTCATACCAAAGACTTTAAAAACGGTACATATTACTTCCAAGCTTAGTACTCAGCACTAAAGTGATATATCACGGAAGTTAAAAACACACGGCGCTACCAGTGGGCCAACCTCCTACTGTAGCATTTACTGTGCTTGCACAGCTATGTGGCCCAAAGGCCAAGGAAACGAATGTGGGCGACGCCCTATACACCAAAAATGGCGTGAGAATTAATTTAACTTCTCTGGTTACATCGACTGCAATTTCGAATGCGTCTGTCGCACACCCAGACAACACTAGACGTGGCAATGTACAGCACGCATAGTATTCACTGTCTTGCTTGCAAAACCCCTATTGGTGCGAATGTCCCAAATGGCATTTCCATAGATATCAGGAGCGAAGCCAGCCCGTACAGTCAAGATTACAAATAAACTAATTACAGTTACATACGGCAGTTTCAACCCCTGAGTAATTAGAGCTAACATTATTTCATTGGATCCAGCAAATTTAAAATTAACGACTTTTACCAAATGTTCATGTGACCTTAAGTACACTCTTCCGACCGTAACGAAATACCTAACACCGGATATACTTGAGGTGTCTCCTACTTTAAAAGAATTTAATATCCCAACTTGAGGCAACAGCCAATGTACTCCATTAGAATAGAATAGTGTGTTCTTATTGTGTTCTTCAGCTAAGAAAGAATTCTTGTAAAAGGTTTACTTGTCTCGTGGTAATATAATGGGTCGAATGGCCTCTTAGACGAATAATACCGAAACCAGTGTCTTCTTTCATGTCAATCATAAGTTCGTGACAAGGTTTATTTTCAGAAATTAGCGCCATAGACCAGCACCTCCGTTGCTATCCCCAAATATTTAGTTGTGGTCACAAAATTCAACTTGATATCAAAAGGGCATTTCCATTTTCTGCGAGGTCTACATCACGCATAACAAAAAACACCATGAACTCTTTTACAACATGAACCAGGGCCGATCCTAGATATTCACGCTTGGGAAATTTAAAGTCTCGAGATCCACGTGTATATCGTTTGTAGATAACTGTAACTGTCTTAAATTAAAAAAGGAACAAGCTACCTGTTACCCGCCTCGTGCAATTTACGATCAGTGCAATTTACGATCAGTGCAATTTACCATCAGTGCAATTTACGATCAGTGCAATTTACGATCAGTGCAATTTACGATCACTGCGGTAAGACCTCAAACTTACAAGCTTAGTACAAGTGCAGTTTAACATCCATCAGGGTTTTGCACAGATTTTAATAAACAATAGCCGTCCAATAACTCTTTGCATACCGTACTTACCATTGTCATCTAACAGGATATTCTCAGGTTTCATATCCCTATGGAAAAAAAGAGTATCAATTAGTAAATTACCTCACCATAAACAATATAACCACCACACAAAATGGTACAGCACTACAGACGCCAGTACAAGAAAATACAGCCCTCTCGCTGCCGACGCCAAATTTTCAGTCACTTTAGTACCATGTTCTCACTTCTCGTAACCCATGCTAGCGGACATTATCTTGATTTGACCAACAAGCACTTACAAAGGGAAGAAAATTGACGTCGCTGCTGACAACAACACTTTAACAGCTGCCACTTATAAGTTTTGCTTTGTAGTACAAGGCCGTTCCTCTAATACCAAAATTGAAGCTACATTACAAAAATGTAATCTATGCAAGGATCGCTCAGTGCAAAAATACACACAGTTTTCTACGATACGACACCTTTTTCCATAAGTAGTACATTTACGTTTTCATTTAGGCTTGCTGTTTAATAAATTCTCTTCCATTTTCAGGATGAAATGTTCTCACGTTGTTCTTAATTCTCTCGGAAGCTTACATTTTACTTGGTATAGAAATAAATTCAAACAAGATTAGGTAAATAATCCATGCGCACCTGTGGCGAACTCACGGTCAAGTATTGCTCTTATGATACGACTTTTGCGTCGCCCCTGTAACTATATTGGGTCACACCCAAATCTAAAATTTGCCCCCCCCCCCCACGAGAAACCCCACCAATGTTGGCATGATATACTCCACTCCATTAATGGCAGTTGGTTCTCCTCATGATGGAATGATGGCCTGCACTCACAAACAATCGAATTTCCACTCAACCAAAAGCATTGTGGTAAAATTGTAGCGTCACTAACAAGTTCACACTCAAACGATTTGGATAACTCCGTTAATTCCTTTTACAAAGTCGACTTGCGAAAAACAAAATGCTTTTACACAAATGGTGATGCAGTAAAGGAAAACATTCCCCCTTCAATTCATAGACACTAATTATTGTTAAAACTAAATTGTCGCCGATTTTAACTTCCGTGTTGCTCGGACGTCCAAGTGTGTTTCCATTTCCATGTATTATTTGTTTTCTCAGTCTTACAGTTTTCTTTAGAAATTACATTCACTATTTTAAAAAGGGCAGACTCGGTATCTTTAGAGTCTGATCTTAAACTCTGTCCAAAATCAAACCAAAAAGAGTGTAAACAATTTCATCAAAGTTTTTTTAAAAGGTTAACGTCACATTTAAACAGGTAACACACTAAAAACTAATCCACACAGATATTTACGTAGAAAACTGGACAAGAACCCTCTTATTCAAAGAACAGACGTTACATGACCTACACTGTGTTAACCGTTTTTGGCATATTTAGTTTATTATTCAAGTGAAAAAGATCATGATTCAAAAATACCACATCACCAAATTTGTATGATTCAGTCACAATAGATTATTGTAAAACCCCGAGTGTGATCGTCCTTTTACAATGGGCCAGAGTAACGCGCGTGTACTAAGTGATGCGTCAGAAGGTAAGAATGATTGTGTATTGATAGGCGAGCAGTACACGATTTGTTGCCACCAAAGAAGCTTACCGTGACAAAAACATGCAGTTCAAGGTTACCTTAACTTGTAGGGGATTGGTTGTTGAAGATCCAATTTGATGGCCAGGTCAACATATGCTTAATCACAGTTTCTAGCACTAAGTATACTAAACATTCAATCTGTAAGTTATGTCTAAAATCCAAGTCTTGAGATCTAATTAATTCGTCGTATCGTTTCTGTCGGGTTCAGATTGTTTGTAGTCCGGTTTCTACTGTTGTGCAAGGTATTTCTGTTTACAGTACTCTACGTAGCTATTGTTTTTCAGTTTCGATTACTCGTACAACTGGTTGTGCATCTATGTATCTTCCAAAGTTGACGTAGATGTAGTCAAGAAACCTAGGACTAATCAATGCATCAACTATTTCCTAGGTAACGTTTCATTTACATAAAGAGATTAACCCATACCGGATTAAATTCTTTGACAAAACCGGACCAGCAGTTTCCAAGTACAATACAGCCATTTGGCAACATTGTAACCTAAACTTGAGCAAAGTTCCATTTGCTTCAAGCAGGATGGATATCTCAGAGCCTGTGACTATAAGAATATTTAAGGGAACAATAGCAAAAGTCGTCATTGCCAGATAAAAGGCAAAAGCTAAATTGTGAGGAAATTTGGCTATTTTCACGCCCCGCATATGTTCGTTAACTAGCCAAACACGCCATTCCACTATTACAAAATGCAATCACTGGTATTCGAAACTAAAGGAACTAGAACCACAGTGAAGGCAAAATTGCGGTACACATTCAAAGGACTTGGTCTTAATTTCTCCACAGTTTGTAAGGTTACCGAAATTCTACTTCACATTTTGCTTGTGAAGAAATTCAATCAAAGACACAGCCCATTTTCTTCTACAAAATCTTCCACGTTGTATCAGAAATTCTGTCTATTCGAGGGAAACTTGGTGTTTCTCGTTCCCATTCCTTAACCCCAATGGCTACGCCTCTAAAATAAACGATGGCATGGTTGCTTCGAGAATTTGGTTTATACTCGTCTCACAAAGCGGTCCCTCGTGGACCATAAACAATTAACTTTGCCATAATGGACCCATCTTTGTTCCCAGTTGTTCACTCACACGCCTGAGCGATAAATATGTTAATGGCAAAAGATTCGCGACTCGTCTTTTTCGTGTTAAAAATGGCGGTGTCGCTACAACGTTTGTGTTCTAATGCTTCATGTCTGCGGTATTACTTTTTTATTCGACCAATCTGATTCGATTAATAATGGGTCCTGGAACTCAATACAATGGCAAGTCATACGCAAGCCAATGATATACATTGTCATTGGTGACAACCATGTTTTCCCTTCATTTTAATGGGCAATGGTGTAGCATTCTTGTGACTATTGTCATGGGAAGGAAGTCAAGTTATGATAGTGACCACCAGAGATTCCAACCCTGATCATACGACTGCAAATCTGGCGCCTTTCCTACTGAGCTAAACAGCTCTAAGGGAAAGGGCAAAGACTTTTAGTCATTCAACTACGATTGTCAACTCAAACTATTGGGTCTGTCTATTGGTGTACACTCTTACAAGCGGCATTGTCATAGGACTCGTTGATCGCTAGTTCGTACACGAGAGATGCTTCTATCAATACATGCCTATCCATTACTGGTAGTCAAATAAGATAAAATAAAAAATGCCCTGCAAATAGCAACTATCTTGCGAGTAGGAACTTCGCATGTGAACAAACGTAAGAAATGAGAACTCAAAACCATAACAATTTCCTGAGCTACCTAACAATTTACGTACTCTAACAAAACCAAAAGAAGTCTTACCAATGATCAGTCAGCTTAAACAGGTTATATATGCACCAAAGATTACAACCAAACAAACACAGCTGCCATCAAACATACTCTCACCTGTATACTATCCTAACTGAATGTAAATACATGATACCACTCGTCAATTCAGCTGAATAAAATCTAGCTCTATCCTCATCAAATCCGGGGTTTCCAAGGTTATGAATATGAAATTTCAGATCACCACCATTCATAAGGGATAAAACCATACACAAAGCATCCTTTGTTTCATACGCATACACCAAGCTTACCTAGAAATTAGACATTGAAATTCATTTGTTACTCAAATTGATAAAAAAAGTGTACTCGCACCACATTTAAACACTGAAAACTCTCATATCAATTTCTGAGTATAGGGTGGCACACGAAAATCCACCAAATTAAACGCCAAGATGTTTTGGCGAGCATCAGATTCTAACTATTCAAACAAACATGGCAAACGAATAAACAGAAATTTTAAAAAACAAACAAAATAAGCGACTTACAAATTTTCCAGGGGAGAAGTGGAAGTGGAGTGGGAAACGAAGCCGGGACAGAGCCGAACAATAATCCCATGGCAAATAATAATCAATCTCCGTATCAGTTTTGCTATAAGTTTTCGACGAAAGGAGCTTTTATGTAAAGTTATCTGTATACCCTTTATTTCTTGCGTTCCAAGTTGTTTCAGAAAAATAAAATTTGGATTTGATTCACATACTTGAAACAAACAGGGTGGAGTAAGACGTCGAAGAGCTCAATTATCGAGTACTGGAATGTACATAAATGTCTATAGTTACACGTTAATTGAGTATACGGGTTAATATGTAAATCAACCTAAATCAACCTACGAACATTTACCTAACCTGGATCTGTGAAACTGCTTCATGTGTAACCCGCTTTGTCTTGTGCCTGCTTAGACTTTCATGCAACACACACACACCTCTCTCTTTTGCAATCATTCTTTTAGCACGTTGAATTGTCTGCCTGGTTGGGAGCCTTGGAAAACAGTGAAGCAATAACAGCTGATGTCATACACAAAATCTTAATTCTCCAAGATTTTCTTAACAAGACTGGCTTTGTTCCTGTGTGTACTTACTGTAACTTAGAGATAATGCCATAACAACATGGAATCCTCTTTAACCAGTTTAGGAACACTTACAGCAAAACTGCAGCAATTTTCAAGATTTTCATTTCTCTCACGCGCATAGCTGATTAGAATACCTCGCATTGGTGTGGGACAACCATGCTGTGCTTTAATACTTAACGATTTTAAAGCTTTGCATTAGAAGCTAGCCTGACCTTAGCTTAAATTTTCACAGTGAGCGCTTACATTTCAGTAGCGGTGTGGTCTATGAGCTACACCAAACCATCTGCCGATACCGACTAGGTTTTGTACTCATAACCATAAGGCAGTGCAAAAAACTTTTAGTGCCGTGATAAATGAGCCTTGGAATACTACTGTATGGTCTAGATTTCCCCGAGAAACCAAGTGTTAATGTGAGCTGTGCAATTGGCACAGCATAATGCTGTAACAGCGTGAGAAAGGTTAAGTTTATTTAAACTGCGCCTACCTATCACCTCTATGGATCCAAATGTTTTTCTTTCTGTGATGTGTAGAGCCTTTTTAAGCAGAAGAATAAATCAAGAATCCGGCATCCACCGATGTATTCAAACGCTGTTTCATCAAAACAAGGGAAGTGAACCAACATTCCTCAACTGAAAACGTCACTCTTGCATACAAACATAACCTAAGCTTAAAAAGTGTATCAACATTACATACCACAAACCGACAATCTATCCTCTGAAGCAGCTGTTTCTCATTTAAAGCCATCCCTTCCCCTCTCCTCTTTTTGATTCGCTTCTTTTCCAGTTTTTTCATGGCATACATTTGTCCTGTCGCTCGACTCTGACAGGCACAAACCTTTAACGATAAAGCATGATAAAAATCGATGAGTGGAGACGAAAGGGAGGAAGGCAGTCACAGACTGCAGTGTGGCGATATGCACGGGATGCAGTGTTGGTCGCAACATTTGCAGGACTGCGATACAGAGACGAAGATGTGCTAGGTTGAGAGGAAAAGAGGTAGGATAGGCTACAAGGAAGTGAGACAAGAGAGGCGAGGCAACACGAAAGTAAGTTGAGGGAGGCGAGGCGACACGGAAGCGAGACGAGGAAGGCAAGGCGACGCAAAAATATGACATGCAAGGCTAGACGACACGGAAGTAAGACGAAGGAGGTGGATGACACGGGAATTAGACGTGGGAAGTGGACGCGCGAGAGGGGCAAAGATGTTGCAAGGGGAGTGAGCTATAAACGACAGTACAAGAAAGCAAGCCTTAAATAACAACAAGCTCTCACCTCCCCGAAACCTCCTTTTCCTAAAACACGGTAATGTCTGAAGAGATTCTTGGTAACAGGTTGCCTACAGTGAGCAATGAAAAGAAACAATAGAAGTATAACTGTCATATCGTCAATTACGAATCACAAGAACATACACAGAGATAACACCAGTCCTCGGAATCAGCGACGGCATACGGCAATGCGTCGTAAGTGCTGTCGCCTTAAGCAAGTCCTGCGGCAAAAAATTCTGAATGATTTTTCAGGCACATATGAAAGTCAAACACTCAATAAAACCCCCCAAAATGACAGTTTTAGTCTTTGGGGGCGAATGTTACAAACCATTTGGACACAATTTTCACAATTAAACAAATTTCTCTGGCTTTCCCCTTGCCCTACAATGAGTGAATACTTAAGGGGCCAGACAATGAAAACGCTTTAAATGCTATTCACGTCTGTTTGTCTGACGAATACATCCCTTGCACAATCTTCTAAAGAAGCCGCTTGCAACGAACAGGGGGATCTCGTTCATTTGCCGACCGAACAAAACGCCCACCAAACACCAAAACACTCAAAATCAAAACACTCAACACAACCACGAGTCTCATGCGCTGGCCCTTGAACCGATTATTTTTCCGGACGCACGCGCAACGAATCAAACAAAGAAAATCACTTGTCCGGGCGGGTCATGAGTCATCAGACAAAATGGTGACCACATTTCCTGAAGAATGGCTTTACACTTCCACTTTTATACAAAAAATTTGCATGTGAGAAGGACGTTTGTGTTTCGTCAAAGAAACTAACCAAATTCGGTGCTTGACTCTGCAATAAATTTATAAACACAAATAATTCAGCAGAGTGTCAATAAAAGTGACATTGATGAAGCAAAAACACCAAATTTCTGTGCAATGTAAACAATTGTAAAAAAAACCAAACAGAACAAAAATGCCGTCGGAGAACAAAAATTTCTGACGTCGTTCTCGCTCATGGCGGCAATTTTGTGCTGCCAAAGATTTTGACGGATTCCGAGGCCTGTAACACTAACTGATTAAGAAACAGTTGGCATCCGCACAGACGTTTACACGTAAAATTTGACACTAGCCTTTAATCAAGATGCAACAAGGATGGATATAACCGAGGTGCAACCGGTTTAGACAATCGTAATAAGAACGTAGAATGTTGAAAATCTAAGGGCAGGTAGTTATGACTATTATATTACAGTTAATGTAGTGCAGAGTTGCCTCGTATTGAAACAATTTCCGTTGACATGCGATAGCATCACAGGTAACAAGAAATGGGTCAATACAATATACATGGGTTTTACAGACTGATTGCACTTCGTTTTGTATAAGACTATGTTAACAAAGACTACCACTCACTTTTTCAAGAAACCGACCTCTTGTTGGTTAACACTGATACCGCGCACCCTAACACAGGGTGCAGTAGACAAATACGATTACTAGAGGCAGCTCCTCGATGCAGCAAGGATGTAGTAAGAAGCTGCTGCATAAATAGGACCGAGCAGAAACTTCGTGAGTTATAAAGCGTTACTTTCTAGTCAGCCGGAGGGTGGGTGTGGTCTTAGAGAATGTTGTACAAAATATGTGAAATCAATAAGAATCCAAAATTACTACGAAGTTTCAATTTTCACGGCTGGAGGATCACGGACTGAAATCCAGTATTTATGCTTTAAATCTGGTCATACCGAAACAATTTACCCCCTACAATGTTAGTACGTTTCTACAGCGGCCGTTTAAAACACATCACCCAGTTCGTCTATTCTCCAAAGCTGGCACGCAATAATCAACTCATTGTCGCACCCTTTTCGAAAGGCATTTCAGACATTTGTAAGTTGGTTGTTTTTAACAGTAGCAAGAAAATTCGACTTTGAAAGTATAATGGTACATTATTACAAACTCAGTCAATTTTATCTTCTTTAAACGAGGCAGTTTGAAGGCATTGAATGACTTGGTATTGAAAATGATGAAGACCAAGACGTTTGATTAACTGTTTGCAAACATATGCTATCGACGATTTTCTCATACGTAGTCCTTTTAACAGTTCACGGATAGCAACTGATCGTATCACAATCTTAGTCAACCTGATTTCAACTACCATAGGTTGTCGTAGCATATAATTAGTCGATCAAAAGCAAGTGTAGTAAATTCATATGCGTTTTGTGCCATTTGAAAACTTTTTCCATTCTACTTGACCGTATTCAATGTCTTTAGGTGGAGAATAATACAACAAATGACACACTGAACATATTGCGGGCCACAAACACAATATAACAAGGATTCCGGGCTCCTTAAAAAGGGCAACAGAAATGAATTTCGCACTTTGGATTCCAAACAAGGCAAATCAGTGTCCTAGATTACACTACGTTGGAATAATTCGTGTGCTTCTCTTCTATAAAGCACGCACACCTGCGTCTGCCTGTAAAAGGCGCATTTTGAAGCATCGCCTAATTATATTACACTCCATTGCCAAAATCGCCTTTAATGCTGTGTTGAACATATCTATGCATGAGGGTATGGCTCCTCTGACTATTAATTTATGAAATTGATGAAAATTTGTCCTTCAGCATTTCACCTTACCCTTCGGAGCTAATGGTTAGACCATCTTACCGCTGTTCTGTAGGGTAAGCTGCAGTCACGAGCTACAATCATTACTGCAAATTGTGGCCGAACCATCTGATCGCAGTACAGTGACGCGTCTTTAAGGAGAAAACTGACATAGGTACAAAAGATAAATCTTATAAATACGAATTGTGTGACATTAAACAAAATACAATTAGAGTATAACTCTCATTTGGTATGGCATAGCTCAAATACAAACAGTGCCTTGCACATACCTTTCAAGCCATTTCCATTGGAGAAACCGCTTGAAATACATACTGTTCAGGAAATCTTCGTATGGCTTTTTCTTTAGGTATTCCCTAACTTCGCTACATAGAAGAAACAAAAAAATAATATACAACAAAGAAATGTATCCTTAAGAAAAATTTTAACAATGTATGTGACGCTTGCATCTAACTATAACCGGCACAGCTAGCCATTGGCCATCAAGAACCTCTGTTGATGACAAGGGTGTCCATGATATGTTTACTATTATTGTAGCTGCTGATGAACTTATCTGAACCGGCAGTGTGATCAGTCCATAAGAGATCAGTACTTACCATGGTAGGATTAGCATTACAATTGATCCGTAATATGTTTGATCAGATGTAGCAATTGACGTAGTCATGGTGACAAGACGTAAGAAAAATACAATGTTCATTTTCATCAAGGAGGAGTCATCCTTTAAGAGACCCTCCACTGATCACTTAAAAATTCAAATTTACAAAATAGCTATAGTTACTTATATTACGTTAAGTGCAATTCACTGAAATTCGTTCAATCGATCATGCAGATGAATATTACTAAAAAAAACCAACACATACAAATTTCATTTTAAACCATTTTACGGGTAAGCGTTTCCTCTCATATAGCTAAAAGGGTACTTCGCAACATGGGACATTCATACCAAAAAGCATTTCGAGCCAAACGTTGATTGCACTACCTCAATCCACTGAGTTGCTGGGTTGTTCAGCTTAACAACAATGACAGTTGATTGGAAGTAACGGGTAGAATGCTATAATTTTAATTATTTTTGCAATGTCCGTCTCGTACAAACTATACGTCACTACAAACAAAAATTACTCGCAACAAAGGGCTCAGGACAAACAGACCTACTTCTTTCCTAAAGTTACGTCATGTTCGCGAGCTGGTGACTCAAAGTCCACCAGCCCATGTTGTTTTCTGATGCTCGCCTTGAAAATGTGCGACATTGTGCTAAAATCATACTTAAAAGCTTTTTTCGTCTGACACTCCTCAGAGTATGAAACGTCAGAAAGGAA
>JANTCA010018772.1:0-46610 GCA_024741275.1 Chironex yamaguchii
CCTCAATATCCTGAACAGTACTAACAGTAGTAATGAGGGAACCTTGGTCAACTTTCCTTTCAACTGAGCGGACAGCTTCTTCAAGAGCACTCACCGATGACAATAAATCGTGTAGTTCTGTTTCACTTGCAACAAAATCAATTTCGTTTAGTCTTCTTTGCAGATCCTCAATTAACTGTGCCCATCTTGTGCTGATCTCCTCTAAAACTCTATCGACATCACAGGGATGTGTCTGTAACTGAACCGCTAATTTTTGACCAACCGAGAAAACCGTATCTTTAAGGGAAAATTTACTTTGTATTTCTTGATGGAGCCTCTGTAGTTAGCAAAATAAGAAGATGAAAACATAACAGTTAAACGACATAAGGTATGAAGAAGGGTAATAGATGATACCACAACGGCAATATGTGTTCTTACCCCACTTAATGACTTAAACCTTACACTTCACGAAGATGATGGTGACGAAGATGGGCAAGACGGTAAATAAGACGGTAAAGAATATTCTTGATGATCAAGATTAAATTTGATGCTGACGACGGTATTGGGAAGAACAATGGCAACGAGAACAATGAGTTTGTATGACGAATGATCATTATGTCGAATGATAATCATGACGAATGATAATTATGAAAAATGGACATTAAGACGATACTCCCTCTTAAGATGAAGACTAGACAAAAAATTCGAAATGTTTGTTTAACCTGGTAGGCAATCGTCCTAGAAATAATGTCTTCACATAATCATCAACTGCTAGTTTCTAAAATATCACTTAAAACGCAGATAAGTTCCTATACAGAAGGCTCACAACCCTCTCGTTCCTTATTAGTAACGATGAGATCCTACGTAACCCACAGCCAACCTGCGCTGCAGTCATTCCAAAGAGGACTGCAGATTGCTCATCAAACCTACAGATGATGGATAGTCTTGAGCAATTAATCATTTTTTTGAAATTCACGGCTCCTCCTATATGGGGTTCGGTTTAGTCCTTCACAGTGCATTCTGCCTCATTTCAGCATATCGTCCACAAAATGAAAGAGAAAATATTCTTCCATCGTACTCAAAACAAATTCATTGTCCTCCTTTCATTCAGTTTTCCCGAAGAGATTCACATCTTTCAAAATCGCAATACACAATGGTAATGAGGCTGACACCTAAACATGTACACAAGCGTGATAACATTACTTTATCTTGCAACACACATACACAATACATACCTGTACGACTTCCTTTTCAAGCTTGACTCCCGCCTCTGTTTCTCTTGCACCTTCATTTATTAAAGCAGCAGATGTTACTTGGATCCAGCCCTCTAATTCTGACGACACCTTGACAAAGTTGCGCCAAGACATGGTTATTTCTTCTAATCGTTGCCGCTGTGAGCGCATTTCACGTCGTAGTGCTTTCCAATTTTTCTTTGTCTTTGACAGAAGAGAGTTAACATGATTACTACATGTGATTGTTAAGTAATTTTCAGCATCCTTGGTTACTTTTTCCTTAGTCATCTGTTTCTCTTGAAGTTTTCGTTCTACTTCCTTCATTTTCATCAATTTTACCACAACACTTTCTTGGTCGATCTCGCTGGCCATAATGATGGGAGTGTAAAGAAGCTCATGAAGCTTGTCCAACCAATCGATCAAATAACGAGCCCGCGTATCTACTGATTGCCATAACAACAAAGCATTCGTTAACACTGCAATCTTCTCCATGCCAATATCATACAACTGCTGTGCTTGAGTACTGAGCGATTTGTGGATGCTTTCACATATTTCTGTTAAGTTTTTCTTTTTACTCACTTGTTGGTAAATCCAATCGACAGGGAATTGGCGACTTTTAATCTTTTGAGAGATTGCCTTAAACATAAAAATATGAAGGAAATTAGACCAAAGTAATCAACGCGAATATATATATACTTGGTTTCGTCCAGTGATACCAAGGACTTTGAAGTCCTTTACCAAATCTTAGTTCCGTGATGGAACAGAGGTGTTGGCTTTGAGTTTAGTTTTCAGGATAGGATTAAACGTGCACAAATAATAGAAGCATACCCATCCGTAGAAAGTGAAGCAACACCTTGACAAGCACGCTTATACACTTGAACTAGATGCACACGATAAATCCCACTATCTCAGCACAATACGAGCCCCTCACTTGCCCCACAATAGGCACTGAGACTTTGGGATGTATCCTTACGTTCTCTTTTACTAAGAACAAAAAGGACGATTTGATTATTAAAATCCTGCAAGTAAGTCTACACTCTAACATGTTCCTCATGATCAAACAAGGGCTGATATCAAGGTATCTGATAGTCCTAGTCTACGAGAAAATAGCCTCAACGACAAATAGCTTGAGCCCATATACATAAAAGATGAGGAAATGACGAGGAGTGATGATCTTACTATCATAAGATAATTATGTTTACCCACCTGAAAACTCGAAATTTTCGACTTCATTGATTCAATATCATCAGGTATGAAGAATTTAGTTACTTCGCCCTTCAAAACAGCTTCCTGTTCAACAAGGAACTGCTGGAAGGCTTCTAACTCCCGCATTAAGTAACTGGGAGATGTTTCCGTTGGAAGAGAAACTGAACGTGGTGACGTTGGTGAACTTGGCACCAAATAAGGGTCTAACGAGATGCGTTCACCTTCCTTGGATGCTGTAATTGTCAAAACGGCAGCTCCCTGTTCCTCCTCAAGTCTGTTTCTAAGTCTGTTATGCTCTTCCATTGCCATTTTCATTTTCTCCACATAATGCGTATAGGAATGATCAGTTGCAAAACCATTGCTTATATCTTTAAGACTCTCAACCAAATCATGGAGTAAAGCTAGTTCTGACTCTACAACCTGCGAGCAAGCAAAAAAAGATTTTGATGGCATCGTTTATAGTGTCAGTTGGGAAAGGATAAAATATACTAAGGATAGGCCCTAATCCTCTTTAACCCCTTTGCAATATTCAGTTTTTAACATAATGCTCGAAAATACCAACAAAAAGGAACTTTAAATGACATATTCTACATTCTGACAAGTGTAGGGCAGGTTCCCCTATTGACGAGATAAATAACATTACTTTTACGAGTACACATATCACTCAAGATAGCAATTTGTGGATCAATTTGACACGAAGCATGGACAACGAGAGTCACCATTATTCAACGTTTGTCAACAACATATGAATTGAAACATGCGAAGACTACATGTAACAGCAGGTAAACATACATCGAGGCAATGATTAATAATCATATGGGAAAACTATTTGACACAAAAAAGATTGTACTTGAAGTGATTACTCAGTGACTACGCATCAAAACTTTCACATTGTATAAAGCCGAAGTTTAATTGGGGGTGAGTCGTGTACAATATTTACATTGATAAGGATTTAAACATAATAAAACAAGCAAACAAAAGCGTTGTTTACAGTTGAGTTCGCGGTAATGAAGTTGAGGTTCACAGCAAACAGAAAAAAAGGCTTCCTAACTACCAATATGAAAGCAACAGGCATCCACTTGCGCTAAAGTTATTTGTGGTTAAATCGACTTTGCAAAAGAAAATTTAAGTACCATGTTTTATATATGTGTAAACTGGCCCTGCAACTCAGACTTGTTAAAACATTTTGAGGATCCCTTCTCAAGTTTATATATTTTAGATTCCTCCTCAGACAAAACAGTTCCGGAACGAAACCGAGCCGGCATGGATTTTCAACAAAGCCTGAGATTGATGCGGACGCAGTATTCAGAGCATTTGGGGGGCTCGAAAGCTCTGTTCTCGGATAAAAATTGCCTCAACCGTCGTGCTCAACCATATGTATGACCTGGCGCCTATCTCTCTCTTATGCTACGCACACACGCTCTAGCTTTTTTACCGTTATGATGAAGGGACGGACTGATTTGTGAAGCTTGGCACATATTCTGAATAGGATGTCAAGATTCATCTTCTTCTGTCCGAGTGTAAATACCTACTTTGAGATAAATAGTGGATGCCCACTAATTAAGGTTGCGTGCTGGTGTAAATGGAACAGTTGTCACACTGCGGAATTTGTTTACACTGAAAACGCCTTAAGCGGCCAAAAATTGTGAAACAAAGTGGAGGGGGAATTCTATCAAATTTTCTATCGTTAAAATATTAATCCAGCATGTTAACGAGTATAATAGTGCCAGAAAGAATACAAACTACTTTAAATTACGAGGTCTATTTACGCGATCGATAAAAAAACTCAACTCATACGAGTAGAAAACTTACTGCCAACATAATGGTCAAGGGTCGGCCATCCAATTGTCGATTTATACAAATCTCATCGTGGAAAGCAGTAGCATTTGAAAGGTACTCTACAACGTCATCTATCCATTTTGCATTTTCAGATTCACTAGTTCCTGACACAAAATTAAGATCACCGTGGAGTTTGGCTTGTTCTAATTTTGCTTGTTCCGTTCTCTCGATAAATTGTCCCAAGAGATCATTCCATGCGGAAAAAAGACGTTTTCTTTTATCCCTGACTGCCCCTTGTCTACCACTCTTGGAAACCGTACGGTATATTTCTTCAAGGTTAGCCAGCTCTTTGCAACAAGAGGCCACTTCCAGAGAGAATTTCTAGATCCGAGCAAACCAAATAGATAACTGATGTTATTTCTGGATCTTCAAAACGTCATCAATCAAATAACACAAGTGACATAAATGCGATGGTATGTGTCCTGGGTTTGCATATCAGTGATTCGTTACTCTAAAAAATGCACATCTCCATCTTTTCCTGGAATAATAGTGTCTTTTTGGATTTCTAATCCAAATGACAGACGCCTCTTGGTGACATTATTACAAAGCGGCGGTTCAATTGCTACGTGATCTGATTTGTGAACCAGGTTCCTGGTTCAAATTCATGTATGACGGCAATTTCTGACACGTCCTTGAAAGGACTAGCTATTGGTCACCGTGTTAAAAATTTGCTACGGTCAAATTAGCCAGGCTTAGAGGTCAGTACCACCGGGGAAAAGATTAAGCAATTCTAGCTCATCGAATAGTAAAACTTGAACCACAAAACCCTTGACGCAGACAAGTCAAAATAATGTTTCGTGTTTTGCCAACAATATAATGAGGTGGCATTTGAACCAAGTTATACATATTCATTTACTTATCAATTTAAATAGGAGCAACGATTGGTGGACGCTTAACAGTTTTATATAAAATAGTTCTCCGAGATATTACCTATGTCTTATTTTACCAGATAGACAAGCATGTATATCAAACTTCATGTTTAAATAAATTAATTAGTAAGTCCATCACTCAATCCATCCGTCAATAAAACGATTAATAATTACACAATAGAAATATAATTTCCAAATCTGAAATACTAATAGTGTGTTTAACAAGCGCTCTATATGGTTTGAATACTTACGTACCTGTAGGCTCTGATAAGCATCCTTCATTCCTGCGACTCCAGAAGAAGGCAATGCACCTTTAATGATTTCCTTCTGTAGTTGTTGAATACAATTAACTAACACTTCCGCACGGTCTGTATACTCCGTTTCGTTCTTTTTATCGTCAATGGATACCTCCATGACTTCAGTGGCTCGTCCCGGGGAAGTTCCCTTTAATGTATCAGGTTTGACCTCGAGAGGGAGGCTCTCTTCCAAAGCTCTTGATCTGAGGTCATCCCAGTGACGATTCAGGTTTAGCAAATGTTGCTGGACAAGATGTCGAATTTCACTGTTATTCGACTCCATTATTTGTTTTCCAAGAATGTTTAGTGAGTCCACCTCCGACTGTTGGCCTCCTAGTTTACCAAAGAGCGCCTTAAAAGAAAAAAAAAGATCGGAGTAATCGGAGCTGGAAATGGAGAATGCTCTGGTTCACTGCCGATCGCTCATAAAAACGAGCTGATAATTGATGCAAAAATTTCATGAACTTATCGGGTCACTATGCTTCCACTGCAAACAGTAAGGAAGAAGGTATTTTTGAGTAAAGGTAGCCTTTGCGGATATAATGACACCTTACAGCCCAGTGATTGCGAGTTCCAATCTGCATCACCACAAGAGATGAGAGAGGATAACAGGGGGTTGGGGGGGGTACCTCCTCGTAAATTTCCTAATCCTGGCATGGGAATCAACTACGCTCGGTAACTGTATGCTAAACAAACTGGCCTGACAAACCCATGTAACAACACCTCACCACATCAGTCAAAAGAAACTCTACTATTGCACTTAAATCGATCCGTTTTCAAACCTGTATAATACACGACAAACAATCAGTTAAACCATGTATTCGAGGGTAGAATAATCAAAAACCTTCAAACCATTTTTGTCAGTCGTTTACACTTAATACGTCTTTTACATCAGACTAACCTAGCTACAACAGTCTGGTACTACGATTCCATGGATACAAACAGCCAAACAGAACTGCTGTACCAAACTTCACACGGGAAGCCATTATCTTTCTATCTCTCACAAAAGGGAATATTCCTAAACCTTCGTTTGAAAAAAGTGGCCGAGTAAACTACAACTAAGTGTATCCTTGCATTTATATAGTTATGATCAAAGCCAATGCTTCCGAAACACTTTTTATAGACGCAATTCAAGTTAAAGAATTGTAAACATTGCCGTTGAACGAAGTTGCTGGTGTTTCAATACTTACGCCAATGTATAGTTTAGCTTCAGGAGGTACAGCAAGAATCATTGGTTCAATTGGTTGACTGACAATTTACTTTACTACTAGTAATGAATGTAACGATTGGAACTAAGAGAAAATTCAGCGATGAACATACCTATGAACGACCGAATGAAGGAAACAATATTTCAACATATACCTGGTATACAAATTGTCATCAAGATTACCACCTTTGGCAACTACAACTATATCAAAATTGCATATGAACCGGAACCCATTACAAAGTTTCCCCAGTTTGTGAGTTTCTACACAAAAGCATAAACCCAAATAAAAAAAGACGAGCTTACCATTAAATGAGGAAAACCCACTCCTTCTTTACTATCGCTTTGAACATCTGCTGCTGACGAGTCGTTTCTGGAAACAAGATGATCAATGGTTTCCATCGACTGCAAACATCGCTGTATCCGGTCATAAAACTCTTCCACTCCAGCAGCCACTACCTCGTGTGAGCTGTCATTTACTAAATCGTTCAATGTCGTTACTTGCAAATGACTGTCATCAAACTCTCCACTACTGGTTCGCTGACGTAGGGCTATTTGTTCTGCATATATATTTTGAATCATGGAAGAGATTCCGCTAGGTACCTTACTGGGTGCAAGTTCACCAGATTGTCTTCTTATGATTTTACCAATATCGCCCAAGTTTTCCCCAGGTGTATCTGAATCCGCTGAGGAGTCATGCCTACCTTTCCTCCCTTCAGGGGACTCTCCCTCGAGGTTGGAGTCTCTCTGAGGTCCCCCTGGTGATATTGTAAAAGAAGAGCTATCGGAGGCGCTTGGGGATCCTGAGCTCGGAAGACGTTTCGCTTGATCTCTACCTGAAATATCTTCGTTGTTGATGGCTGGAACATTGTAGCTATCCGAAGGCATCTCGTTTTCTACTGTAGTATTGTCACGTGGATACCGTACGTTACAAATCTCGTGTGACTGGCCTTCATTAACGTTGTCAAGGTGCATAATTGTCCGATCCTTCCCTTCGTCGATAGCTTGTGAAGTGAGCCTAAAATTGGCATCAGCGGGAATGCCAAGGGAATTGTCTGGACTTACCAGTGACGCACTGGGAACATAGGCAGCGTCCCCTTTGCCATCTATTTGATCAAACTTCAATGGAGGTCGGGTCACTTTCACTGGCACAATGGATCTTTCTTCCTTCAGTTCAGAAAAGACATTTTCTGGAGTTCTGGAGTGTCCAGCTTCTACAATTTCACCTGTGTTTTGCAAAACCTCACTCGGGCTATCATATTGAGATATGACATCAACTGGTTCAGCAAATAACGGTGGTAAGATCTCGGTGGTGGTTACGACAATGCTGTCTTCTACTGGGCCTGATGCGTCTTTTTGTTGTGGAGAAGACACTTCTCCAGCGTGTGAGTCATCATGCAGATGTTCCTCAAAAGCACGGTATTCGTCAACGTCCTCCAGGATCGCCAATGTCTTGTCTACCACTGCATCTCCAGCATCCGACAACTGCTTGCCAAATTTAAGCATAAGATCGCGATCACATACCATACTATCCTTAATGCGTTCCTCGTTAACAAAATGGCTATCAAGGTCGCCAAACGTTTCTTTTTCTGATGAAGCAGTATATGGTGTCTTGTTGCGTGTCTCTTCCTCAACATGAGAGCCATGGATATCCCTTTTACCGCCAGAACGAAACCATAGCCTAGTGTCTAGCTCTTCTAATGACTCCTCTCGAGTTCTTGGCCCATTTACGGCCTCAGGTGGTAAGGACGGATACGAAGAAACGCTATGCGTATCACTAGAATCCACAAACTCGTCCGTTTGTGTAGACAATGAAACAAATAGTTTTTCTGCCTTTTGCATGTAAGGGTGTCTTTCTGCCTTGTCTGGGGTTCCACTTTTGTCCTTGCAGATGTTACGAACGCCATGATCAATGTCATCCTTTTCATTCCAGGATATCAACGTATCAGACTCTGCCTTTTGCCTAGGTAAGAAGTTAAATAAATTGAGTTTCCTTGCATCCTCATTTTGCGCATCAACTGGATACCTTTCCTCTACATCTTCCATGACATTACTTTGAGTCTCCAGATTCGCTGGTGTAGAAGTACCCGTATGCTCAGTTTGCGTTCTCACGTCGTGCTTTTCTGTGATGTCTTCATGCCTTAACTTGCCAGCAGACTCCACAGGGCTTTGGGTGAACTCGGAGTGGCCAACACAAGTACCAATGCTACGTTTTTCGTAAGACGAATCAAAGGATGTTTGAGTTGCAGTACTGTTCTTTGAATCCGCTGTTACACGTTTAACTGAAATTCCAGCTTGGAAAAAGTCTTCTACATGTGCCTCACCTACACTGATTATGGTATTTACCTCTGGGCTAGTGGCCTGAGTCTCCTTGACAGCTTGCTTCTCCTTACTGTCCGCAACAATCCCATCACTACAAACGCTCTTAAATTCTCTCCGACTTAAATCACCTTGGTTCACGTTAGGTCGCGTAGCCAACTCCACCGGCTCGTCATTCCGAACGTCTGAAATCCCTGTATCTGTACTTGCCTGTGTAGCAGGCAGCTCGTGTGCCCTCCGATTTTCATTCCTGTAAATACCTTTCTCAGACGTGTCTACTGCTATGCCATCGGTGGATACATTCTTGACAGGAGAACCACAGTCTGCGTCATTATGTACGCTTGAACGAACACCCTCACCTGTAATAATGTCCTCGTTCCACTTGTATTCAAGGTTATTCTTCTTTATCACTCTCACGGCAGTGATCTGATCTTCAGCTGCGATGGTCATGTCGACAGGCACACTGATGTCGTCAGATGAAGTTTTACTAACAAAAACCATATCCGGACTACTGTGACTCACTTTTAAGGGTTCAAGGACCATCGGGCTTAGCATAACGATAGCACTGCTGAGTACCCCGTCTTCATAAACCACACTGTTCTTTACAGGCATCGTGACCTGGACACTGGGTCCACTTCCACTCTGCACGTTTGAGCGGGGGCTATAATCTTCTTCTACCTCCGCAGCTGTTGCCAAAACTATATAGTGTTTTTCCGAAGCAGGCATGAAGGAACGATTCACATGGGCATCGATTTCAAAATTGGTCTGAAGTGACTTATCATAGTCATTCTGTCTCGTAGTGTCCTTTCTGATATCCAGTATTTCTATCGGCTCCATGGCCAACGGGGCAAGACTAACCACCTTGATCCCACTGTGTGATGCATCCGCATAAGGATCTCGACTACCAGAAGTGTCGTGTCTTTCTAATCGTGATCTTTTCTTATCCATTTCGGTCGGCTCAACTATCTCATATTTCCAGAATAGGTCAGCTGTGCTGGATTTGAAACTGTTTTTGAAATTTTCAATCTCTAGACTGACTTGGTCTCGTCTATCCTCAACTTTTCTCTGGTCAGGTACCAACTTCGCAACTGGCTGTACATATTTGCTGGTTGAAGGTCCAACTTGCCTGTCTAGTAGTTCACGAAGTCCCTTAGCTTTAACGGCGGATTGAGGACTCTCTTCACCGACTCCCATATCCTCTCCACCTCTCCTATCAAGGACCTTCATCAAATTACCAAAAGCCGAGTGTATAACTTTCCTATTCAGTTCATTAGCAAAGGCTGAGTACAGTAGCCATTCGCTTTCTTCGGATCCGAAAGGAAAGGTTTCTTTGGTCAAAGCTGGAGAGACAGACGCTTGTTTTGCCTGATGACTCGACAAAATATCCCGAGGGCACGGAAATGATTTGTTCTCAACTAGATCGGGCTTTGGCAAATGTTCTCTTTGCCTATTTCTCCCATTCCCGTCCCTGCTATACCTACTTTCCGACATACTATCATCAGTATCATCATCGTCACCATCCTCAACACCAAGATTGTGCAGCCGCGCAGCCAAAGGGATGCTTGATGCTTCATCTGCCTTACTTCCATGATCGGCAATATCTGTCGAGTACCACAAAATAGGATAATTCCCCTTTTTGTTCACGATCTCTGATGCATGACCCACGATGTGCTTCTCTTCTGACAGTTGTTGCAAGTTCATCCACGCCTGCGTGAATATATCATTTGACAATAAGTTGGCTATGTGTCTAAAAACTTGCTCTTCTTGTCTGCGTTCTCGGTCTTTCCCGATCACCGAAGTAGTTGTTCCTGATCTTAGATTTAGACGAACACGATCTGTTCTGGTTCCGTCCTCAACAATGGTTGTGTCAGAGGAGTCACTTAATGTTAAATCGTCAGGGTAGATGACAAGGTCACGTTGTTCAGAATAAAATCCACTGGAGTCAGAAATTAGGGAGCATGTTGGGGATCTATTTGTTTCTTCTCCGGAGGCTCCAAGTGTACCGACGTGCTGCCTTAGGCTACTGCTTTGGATCGAAGATCGTTCCTTTGAGTGCTGCATTCTGTTTCTAGCCTGTTCGTGGACTTTGTCAGAGAGGATGTCTTCCAGACAGTTAGCTGCTCGTTGAGTTGAGAGCAAGGATGGCTGTCGTTTTGCGCTAAATTCCTTTAGAGCAGAAGTAAAAGTGTGTTGTAAAAAGTGTTCAACGAACGAAAAGATCGGACTCTTTGCCTTCTGATCTGGCCAAGGGGTGCAAGGTTTCTTTTCCTTGTTTTGTCTCAATGGATCCACATACTCATCTCCTTGTGTTGATACTTTATCAGCTACAGAGCTAGGTTGATCAAATTCAAATGAAGACATTTCAGACACTTTTTCTGACGTTGGAGCCAAGTATTTACCGAAATCGTGCGAATGGCTGGATGGTGTTGTAATAGAAGACACAGTCTCCTGAGAGGAATCATGCAATCTTCCATCAATGTAGCTCACTTCCTCATCATCTGAGCTCAAATCACGGTGCTCACCACAAACACTACTAACATTAAACGTGCTACTAGTGACTTCATTTTGATCCAATGAATCATTGTATAGGTTATCGCCCGTCTCAGATAAACCATTATCTTTCATTTTTGATAGGTCTTCCAAAGCCTGGATGCTTACGTATCCCTTTTGTGACTTTTTGTCACTATCATGAACCGAACCATTCTCACTGACCCATTCCAGCTCGTCATCAGCATCTCGTCCAGATACACCCGTCGCATTGCTCTCAAACAGAACATCACTGGTCAGGCCCTCCGGATCAGAATCACTGAGGGTAACAACTAAGAATGATGCATCAGATGCAGTGGTGAGGTCAAAGAACGACGGATGATCGATCCCCTCTGCTGCAGGATTAACATCCCCGTTGACGTCAGCAGATGGATTTTGGTACGAAACACTGCAACTGAAATCATCCTCACTGAGAGAACCAGACGAGTCCACGAAGCTTGCTTGAAGCATTCTTATTTGTATGCTATCCCATTTGTCGGTAAGGTCTCGTAATTTTGACCTCGTCTTTTCCGTTCGTGGTGAGTTGTAATCTGCAGTATTGAGGGTGTCTTCATATAATCGACGTGTTTCGTCAAACTTTGCCTTTAGCTCCTAAGAAAAATTGTTACGATGACAATATATAAATACAGATGTAAAATAAGTCTCACAAACAGGATCTACCCCTCGGAATAGATCAGGGTGCACAATCAGATGGCAATAATACAAGAATATTTAATTGTCGCCTTGAAAATTTGCGACATTGCGCTAAGTACATAATTTAAAGCCTTTTTCGTCTGATACTCTTCAGACGTCAAACGAAAAAAGCTTTTAAGTATGTTTTTAGCGAAATGTCGCAAATTTTCAAGGCGATTTTCAAGTTTTGTACCATATAAGATTGTTCAAATATATAATTAAAAGGAGGGCAACTGTCTTAATGTAATGGTACTCAAGCGAGATATTAAGCAATGCTCACGATTTCCCCTTTGATGATACCTATCTATTCACCACCAAAAATAATATGTTGGGCTTATTTATGGACGCTCCATTATTAGCAAATATTTCAAATTTTACAATTATGAATTGCGGTGAGAGAAGCATACAGTAAACGAAATAAAGACATCGTTTTGCCTAAATTATGGAGAAAAAAATAGCCTATAAATAGACACAGGCTGGATAACTGGGACCAAGTAATATTTCTAAAGAAGTAATAAGAATTTCGGTGTTATGGTGTGCAACTAAGTGATAAAAAGGCACTAAACGCTAACAGTGGTTTATACCAGTCCTTGTAGTAAAAAACCCCAATCAAACAATGCATCCTAGCTGAGTGGTTTGCTCTCGCCAAAATCAGAAGTAACACATGTATCCTGACGATAACGAAAATTCGGAAACGTATCGGGAGCTTGCGAAAGTGTAGTTAAATTACATATTACTGACGACATCTGGCATCCAGCGGCAGCTGAACGCGTGTGACTAACAAAAACAGTTACACAACAGATGATAATCAAAACACCAGTAAGGGCTCAGTCTCCGTAACGGTGACGACAACTTGACAGTCTACATGACACCTACTAACCTCTCTTTCATTTTCTCCAGTTCGAGATTTTTCAGCTCGCTTTGTCAGTTCGTCACACTGAATCAGATGTACCATACATTTCTGTATTTTGTCGATCAGAAGAGCCTCCTCCTTATCAATACCAATAATAGCATCCAATTTGGTATTTAAGTTTAGCCATAAGAAATCCACAGTGCTATTTAATCTAACAAGCTCCTCTTGCACTAAAGCACGATCTGCACTCTTTTGAAGTTCAAGGTATAAACACTGGCCAGTGTCATTGACGTCCTTAACAATTTGAAGTTTTTCTTCAATCTCCTGCTTGATCGTCTAGTGAAGAACAAGAAAATCCAATCATTAAAATATAATAAACTTTTATCAATGGGCAGCTACTGTAAATCGAACGAAACAAAATTTGCTAAAGGTTATTAATGAGTCGATGGTAAGGACTGGTTCTTTGAAGTAAAATAAACTGCTAACTTTACGATCCATCCGCGAATTTTCGACCTACAAGATCTTAGTCATGCGGCAGACGACTAGTTCTTTGAATGAACTTAGCAAAATGTTACTAAGAATCGTGAAAAACACTACAACAGGGCAACATTCTTCACTGATGAAATGAAATCTCCTAAGTAATATTCAATAATATTCAGTTTGTACTCAACCTTAAGTTAGATCAAATGTCTCAAGGATATACGGACATTATAAGGCGCATAGCAATTAATTATTTTGTTCCTTCGCTCGGACACGTCCTGGAAATTTCGTCAAAATTCATCAATACGTTTTTGAGTTAATTAGCTAAAGAACAGATGGACAATCAAACCCTGACAAAAACATAATCTCCTGGTCGACGTAACTATGGAAATGTCACGCTACAGAGTATGCATAGAAAAAACTATTGCTTTGATGTATATACATACTGCCACTTTAAGATACGTAGTTAACAGTTCACTTATAACGAAATCTCAAGATGACAAGCAGTCTGTGCTTGACAGAAAGGCTGCTGTCTCAACGGTTTGCATTTATCAACAATGGCAACAAAAGAAAATTAATTGTAGTTGAAAGTAAAAGAAATGTTGCCCATACTACAGCCGGTGAATTGCAGCAGGGCCAAATTGCCAGATAAATGATTGTAGTTGCAGACGTAGATTGAAACGATAGTGCAAGGCAAAAACAAGGAAAAGATTGTTGGAGGGGAAAGTGAATGAAAAGAGATCCTGAGGCCTTCCCAGACAGATGTAGATTGCTAACAAGTGGATGATTAAGAATATTGATCACACGGGAAATACCAACATTCACAGCGTCTATATGTTGCTCTCGGTAATTCCAGAGTCTGAGGTTTGGAAGTCGATTTAAAGTATTTCTAGATATTTACCGTCAACTTTGTGATAAACATGTCCCTTGATTTGGCGTCATATGCCTGCAGTATAGAAAACAGATCCTCCATCCTTGAATGACTCCAAGAAACGTGCGCTTCGATTTCATTTTGCCACAAACGAAATCGATCATTGATCTCCGTGTCAAGGTCTAAATCATCTTCTATACTATTCAGTTGTAGTTTAATATTTGAGACAGTCTTCAATACGGCGGTCCTCCCAGTATTAGTCAAAACCACGTACATATTTTCAGCAACACTTTCTAAATTGTCTATTGCTGTCTTTGCTTCGTTTATGCCATTTTTCTGCCATGAAAGAACACAAAACATGAAAAATATACCAGAGACGACAAAAATACAAAAGAACAAATGGCTGTGTGCATTATCGCAAAATACATTATATTGCAATGCCATTTTGATAATGATCACCTCAGATACCGAAAGTATACCATAACGGCAAGGTTGTACTTCCTTATTATAGAACTCACAGCATATCAACAAAAATGACAAAGTTTGTAGTCACTCAATAAGCATTTCTATCTCCATGTCTAACTTCAACCCAAGTACTCAATGGAGTCCGGCAACCGTTTTCATCAACCGTCTTCCTTTAATACTGTATCGAAATATTTCAATGCCTTATGACACACATCTAACAACGGCGTCCTGGGCGAAACAATATCCCTATACAATACCTTATAATTAATCAGTACAAAACTTCAACATCACAGGAATTTTTAAAAGTGAATGAGTTGAAATTGCTACTTAATAAGAGAAATATAGCAGTGCCGTCTACCTACTATGGCATTTGCAGTTAGCGTTGCCATACTTCTGTTACTTTTGAAGATGAAGGTTTACAGTGTAAGAAATGGAGTCAATGAAAAATTGTTGCTGGCATACATTATAACCTAGGAAAGATTTATTTTCACTTGAGATGTAGCGTCGATTGGCTGGTGATAGCAAGCAGCTAATATAGCATCTTTAGTTCGCAACCTTCATTATTCATTGAAGAAGGACTGCCCTTAGCCATAAGAACAGAAATTAGGGTATCATTATGATCACCTGGGAGTTGAACTCTGGTTTCACGACTGCAAGCAAATCTTTCCTACTGATAAAATCCTATATAATTATACCTTTCTGTTCTTAACACAAGACTACCTTGTCCACTTCTACATGGAATGTAGCTCAGTAGGAGAGACGTCAGATTTGAAGTCGCGTGACCCGGGTTCGATGCCTCGGTGGTCATAATCACACTATAATTTCTGTTCTTAACACAAGACCACTCTGCCTTAGGCCATACCTAGTGACAGGACAAGACTTACTACTCAAATTAGTTCACAGCTAATTACAGGGTCCTAACATCAACGCCAAAATGTCTATCTTTTCACCAAAGTATTGCTTTTAATGGCGTGTTCATAACAACTCCCACTGTCTCACCTTTTCAATAACATTTCCAAGACCTCGTCGTTCCTTTAGGTTTGATGTCTTTAATTCGCACAGTTTTAAACATTCCTCGAATTCTCTAGCCACGGAAACATAAGTAGCAAAACGCGATTCTGCATCATCAAGAGCATCATCAGTGGCTTGCGCGAAATGCAAGGTTGTTAAAACGTCCTTTAACAAGATATCCAAATCTGCTTTGAAAAAACTCTCAGGTCCTGTATATCCATGTAGCTTCTGCCACTGTCGAGAAATCTCATTGACTGAGTGTTTCACACCTTTTCTTAATTCCTAGACAGTAAAAGTAAAACAATGGGAAATCATAACGTAAATGTAATGCAGAGGTGCTTCAATAAACTACCAAGATACATCCTCTTGCCCTGGATCAGGCACCTCAGATTCTTAGGACGGAAAGGCGAACTTCAACATGTGTAGTTAACGCGTCGTATTTCTGGGAAGCGTGCACATGGAGGACAACGCAAAATCTATCTGCAGCAGATCAATAAAAAACTAAATGACAATATCCATAGCGCGTATGATCAGGAAACCTGGCAACAATTCTGTAAAGAGGTTGTCGATAAAGACATGATAAATGAAAAAGAGGAAGAAGTGTAATGCCCAAAGACTCGCTAGCGTACATTAAAACGAAGACGATCTTCCAAACATCTTAACAGCTTGAAATTTAGTAGTGTAAATAAGCCTTCGCAGTACACTGTCTTAAAAGGCCTGTTTACACTACTAAAATACGACCAAAGTCCAGTTGAATGGGTGGATTCTTGATGCGTTCACACTGCATTATCATGTTAAACAGAGGATAAACGACGAATTGGGTTTGGGAAAAAAACAACCAAAGAGATTCTAAAATGGCGGGTAGTAGTCAACAACTACATGGCTTGTGAAGTACATGGTGAAAGTAATGCAACCGCTTTATGAAACTCTTTGCCATGTAGTGGTCAATCGATCTCGAAAAGAATGATCAAGTTAACAAAAATACATGGTTTAATGTACATGTGCGATCGAGCAAACCAAAATCATTTTGCCTATAAAATATACAACTTTCGTCATCAGCTAAAATGTACTCAAAGGGACACAATTTTTTAGACACTCTTTGCAATTTCACACGTCAAAAACACTTTTGTCTCAACTGAAGGGCTTGAGCACAAATCCAATCCAATACTTTTTCTCTGAGACTGAATTCCCTCATGTTACTTCAACACGACGAACGAAAGATAATACGGTGCTACGAGGGAATCGACTTAAAGTACGTTCCATCCTATAACCGAATAAATAGTTGACTCTGTTAGAGTGTATAAAAGATTCAGCTGAGCAGGGCTACTCCATAAGAAACGGGCAACTCGAGTTATACTTCTGATATTTCAGTCCGTAAGCGAATAGGGTTTAAAAGTTGAAACCATTAAGTCTTCTGCTTTCATATCTCCACTTTGCAACATGAGGCAGACGACCTTATAGTGTTTAGTTATGTGAAGGGAAATCGCATCCTGTAAATATGTGGGCAAGGCATGCTTCGTTACTGAATAGTTATCCCAAATGCAGGCAATTGCCTGTGATCTGTTCTGAAATGAACACAGCTTCAAGAGCCTACATCTAACGAGCTACACGTTGCAGCGAGAGGAAAAACGAGTGCTTTCAGAAAATGTCATCCCTTCTGAGATATTGATGCAGTTAAAAAAGAAACGAGTTTGGCAATTAAGTCTAAGAGGTGAACCATGATCTGATTCTCTGGGGGTTGAGGAAACAAGATGTCACTTGGATATACGTAACGATGCCAAAATGCCTTTCAATGCCTTACTTTACCTTTTCCAGTTAAAGAAAGGCATTGCACTACTTCTAAGTTAGTAAGATAAATTAGACATGGAAAAGTAATGGTCATCAAAGGAACGACACGAGAGACGTTTGTCTGATGCAATAAGCTGCTTACGATTCGAGTTTTGGTCCACAATAATTTATACATAGGGCAATTTTTGATAGCTTTTTTATTTAGTTTGCATTGTCTGATATATTAGCAACACATTGCTCTTAAACTGTTTTAATTCTTGTTAATATCAAAATTGGTGTATTTTGCAAAATTCTCAAATGATCAAGTTAAACTGAACTCAGCACATTATCTCCAACAAAGGCACAGACAACTCAGTGCTACTGATGAGAGACTTTCCGAAATGTTGGGACCCACAGGGGACCAGGATTAAATAAGGCAACATTTTGTTAACACCCCCATCCTGGAACAAAATCCTGCTTATTCTCATTACGACATATAAACAATGCTTGCTTTACATCTGCAAAAGATTGATACTATTCAATGAAGAAAGCGAAGACCACCAGACAATCAACAATTTACATCAGCAACATTCATATTTCATATTTGAATCGCAAAGCTTGACTATCAAATAGCCACAGACTCCAACCCACCCGCTCAATTGAGTCTGGTTACGTCACAATCAATCTCCACGTGTGAACAATGGTGGAAAATGACACCTGTCAATTGAGCAATCGATACCTTAAACAAGAGCTAGCTCAAGACTATTTTTAAGGCCAAGTTGAGCAAGATGGTGCCTTGTTAAACAAAACACACAGACACAAGTATCATCCTTGGACAAGTGCAATGTAAAACAGCCCCATCAAGAGGATTATTTATCAAGATGAAGACACACGAAAATAAAGCAAAGCGTAATAAATTTTTGATTGGGTTTGATAGTCAACATGAATTAAAGGAAAAAACACGAACGAAGAAAAGTCGCTATACAAGCTTGATTCTGGGCCTTTGATCGTCCAACTGTCCCATCCACTGTATACCACGGCTAAACATGCAATATGTATATCCATTAAAACTTAAAAACAAGATGCTGAGAGTAAACTGTGCCGATGGCCACGAGAATTTTCAATGATAAAATCCATCCATTAGCCGTGGAGTTAGCTTGTCTAACCAATTCTTATTCCTAAACGATTTACATCTTTTTGCATCTTGACTCTATATCTAAAATCTAAATACCTTCAATAGCTTCAAATAAACGGTGTGTAATGTTTAACCCTAAAGGAATAGCCACAAATGGCCACACTTTTTTGGTACAAGAGACGAGGTACCCTCAAAAGTATAATTATTTAACTGGCACATCCATGCCAAATGTTCATTAGAAATCTGCAAAACATAGTTACGTCACACATCAAAGATCCTTACCTTGTATGGTCTTTCTAATGTAAATATCGTCGTCCAATCATCGTATGGTGGGGCTACTTCTTTCATGTGTTCTCTTAAGGTAGTAAAAGCTTCCTTAGTTCGTATCAGCGCCTTCTGTTCCTGATCAAACATCAAGGCTGCTGCCTTCGCTACATTTTCCTTGACTTCCAAACTACACTGCAATGCTTTCATTTTCGATTCAAGTTGAATAAGCTCAGGGTTCTCTGAACCAGATCCTAAACGTCTATCCATAAGCAGTAGCACCTCATGACGAACAACATGTAATGAATCCTTAGCATTCTACAATAACAGGGAGTGAGCAAAACTAATCACAATCAAGTCAGAATATCGACGAAAACTCAACTGGTAACATTCATGACAGCGGTATATTGTTGATTGTGCTTTCTTTAGGCATTAATAATTAACCATCACAAAGCCCGGGATATGATGCCCAGAAACTAAATTGTTACACCAGAATGGACTAGATATTAACTGGTCACTCCTGATTTGGTGACATGCTCCATGTCATACTTTTGAGAAAGAGATGGTTAATCCGGGGAGGGGAAGCCTTATGTTGTCTAAAATAGAACCGTAATAACGAATATCTGTTTCTCTACAGACGCCTACACGTATGCTATTAATTTGGAGTTGCGCAGTAAGATATCGGTAACATGTAAATTGATAAGCGTCTAATGCTAAAACGAAAGGATACCGAACAAGTACACCAAAGTCAATAAAAGCCATAGCCTCAAAAATCCTCAAGTTTATCCTCAATAAAAACATCATTAGCAGTCTAAACCAAACAGTACTATGTTCAGATTCCAAACTTAATTCATTTCGGTCAAAATGTCTGTTAGATGTCTAATCTAGTCGACTTTCACAAAAAACCATCAAGTGTTCACGCAATTCGTCCGTTGCGAGAGCGTCCTAGGTACAATTGAGAGGGTCATGAGTCGGAATGTTCTCAGTTTTTCAGGACGAAGGAGTGGGGTACTACAGTGAAACAACGCAAATAGTAGTAGGATAGCTCCTAAATATTTTACTGCCTTCAGTTACCCGAAAGCACGATCATCGGGTTGAATAATGACCAAGGTGGCCACTCCTACGAACAATTAAAATGTCTCCAAGATCATATAAACCATAACATCGTGAATAGCTAGAGGATGAGAAAGCAAACAAACGTCAAAGGATAAGTTGTAACATTATATTATTAAAAGCCGTAAGTAAACATGAATATAGGTAATCAGACTCATTCGAAATGGAATGAGTGTTTTGAGATAAGATACTGATAATAGAACGACGTTTCGAAAATACAATGTAGTTAGCGTTCGGTCGGGGAGACCCGACGTAAATCTGGCTAGGGATCGGTCGGGGAGACTAATTGGGACTGCAATCCATTGTCCTATTGTAAAATGCAGAAAATTGAATGATCACATCTGGTAGCCTTGGCTAAAAAGTATTTGTTACCTCCATCTGTTACAGACGCCAGTGAGCGCGAATTTAGAGTACCATCAATAATGATTGGTGCAAGTCGTCGTACTTGTCTGTTACCCGAGGTACCCAGGTAAGTGCTCAATCCGACCCCGAAAATTTGCTCCCCGACCGAACGCTAAATCTACGACATGTGCCCGGCGATGTTCGTCATGAATGTCAGAACTCACAGGCACAATAGGAAATTACAGAACGATACTTATAATAAATAAGAAGAATATGGCAAAGTAACAGTATTAGTCATAAATTGTTCCATCATGAATTAGTCACCTGCAAAAGAGCCTGATGTTCGTGTAGGAGTACGCAACTTTGGGCTGCTTCCAGTGTATCTGTAACGATTTGCAGTTGTGCTACAATCCTTTGCATACGTTCTGATATTGATTTATTCTGGCTACGTTCGTCTTTCGCGCGTTTGATTTCAAACTCAGCACGATCTAGAAGAGCTGACAGCTGGTTATCACTTGAAAATCCCTCTATGCAAAATTCCGGCCTCTCATTTAAGAAATGTTGAAGAAACAAAGCATCTTTGATCACGTCCTATGAAAAGACGAAAGAAGTCATGCAGAGACTGTATTAAAGGCTTTGAACAACAATACAGTAAAATAATACGAACAGTCACATTCGCCCTGGGCATTGCAGAAGCAACAGACATATGGAAATATAGACAAGACAAAGTCATTGGTTTCAGATCGATTCTGTAAGATGGATGACGACGTCGCATAAAAAAAGAGCTCAGTGAATCTGGTATACAGATTTATTAATGATCAATTAATCAACTCGAAACACTCCGTCAAGTGGAATTTCCTGTTTTTCCGTATTTAAATGACCTCTACTGATAGCCGTAACGGTAACTGGGAATCCCCACAAGGATATCCTCAACAGATGTGGTTTTATGAAGACGTCTTTAGCAAACATGGGCCGTATTAATAAGAGACAGGTAACTAGGTTATTCTCATATGGTGTTTTATCATTAAAGGAAATTTTAAATTGATCCAGAATCCTATATTTCTATGGATTATCGCCAGAAAATTCAGCGGGAGCCAGTCAGGCTACCAACATAATGGTTTAGATTTCATAACGTACGTAGATAACTCTTGTTATTTTGCAAACTAACCAACCAATGAACAAACAAACAAACAAACCCTGGTGAAAACGTAACACCTTGGACGACATAATAATCTATACACAGCAACTGTTCAAAGTAGACTAGTTTGCAATAGACAATCTTCAAAGAAATTGTAACAGTTATATTCAATTTTCGGAGTTTTCAAATTGAAGATTTTTTATTACACACAAGGCCACGTTAGCAAATCGTTGCGAGTCAAATTTTCCATCAATTACAAGGTATCAAGAGAGAAGATGACAATGGCCCCTTCAGTGACGGTTACCAAGCAAATTCCAAGCTTGCATACCGAAATCAGTAACTCTGGTCAACGCGATTGGTATCCAGTAATCTCATACTAAAACTTACCTCAAGAGCGACCAGAAATGCTTGCAAGGAGTTCTCTGTAGATTTCTGTTCATAAAAGGTTGCCAACAATTCATGAAGACGAGAACATTTTATTGATACATAACGATAGAAAATAGATTGACGATTTTGCGTAAAGTGTCTTTCAAGTAAATGAAGTTGAGAAACGATCCCATCCAAATCATGGGTGAGCAACTCGAGTATACGAGGGGATGAAGTAGTAGATTTACTTGTCAACATTACTGATAGAATGGAATATCCCTGAGTTACTTTTTTCATCACAGATTCTAATGCCTGAAAGAAAGAAAGAAAGATAGCATATTAGACACAGCGTGAAGCATAAAACATATTCAACATTGCAACCTCTTTTGTCTAATTGACTATAGGGAGAAAGAAAAAGGTGAGAAAGACTCATCTGATCACTGACATAAAAATTTTCTACCGTATTTCCTCTATTATAAGATTAGTCTTGCATTTTAGCAACAAACGAGGGTTCTATATTAGAGGGAGTCTTGTATTGGAGGGGGTCTAATACCACAAGAATGAGAAAAATAGTCGTTGATAACCATTTTTAACGGAGTAATGTCCACATTCTGTACAACGTCATCTGCCTCTATTAGGTACAGTTCTGGAGTTTCTTCATTGTCATGGTGCGTTAACACCTTTAAACGGATTTCCATGGTAAGACTCATCCACAATGTCTAACTGATTTGTCGCCGCCTCTTTCCGATGCTCAGGGGTCTTATATAAGAGTAAGTCTTGTATTGGAGGGGGTCTAATACCACAAGAATGAAAAAAGAGTCGTTGATAACCATTTTTACCGGAGAAATGTCCACATTTTGCACAATGTCATCTGCCTCTATTAGGCACAGTTCTGGAGTTTCTTCACTGTCATCGTGCGTAACACCTTAAAAAGGATTTCCATGGGAAGACTCATCCACGATGCGTAACTGATTTGTCGCTGCCTCTTTCCGATGCTCAAGGGTCATAAATTAGAGTACGTCTTGCACTGGAGGATGTCTTTTATAACAAATGCCAACCAATAAGGGGGCCTTACATAAGCAGGGGGGTCTTATAATAGAGGAGATCTACTATTACAGGAAACACGGTATTGCACTGTTCTAGTGTGTTCCGGTTTTCTCTACATATTGCGAGATTCTTTTGTTACTTGCATTAATTTCTACTCAATTCTAACACTTCTATGGTTTTCGTCTGTTTCCAATCCATTGATGCGACACAGATATAATTAAATTATCATATTTTCTTGATTTACTATACTGTGAGTGTATTTATGAAGCAAGGTTCAAGGGTGTGCGCTAATTGAAGAAAATATAGAATCTTGTTTTGAAATGGACAGATAATAGCTGCGTGCGCAACTAAACAGATACTAACCAGACAAAGAAGTACATAAGTAGGCAATGGGGCTGAATGACTGGCAATCTTCAGAAATTCTGTTCAAGACGTAGAGTTTAACTTAGTAGGCGTGAGATTACCGCTCACCAGACCTCGCTTATATATGGTGAGTTGCTACAACGTAAGTCCTGTCTTTGTCATAAGGCAGCTTCTTAATCTCTCCGGAACCCATGATACCGTACTTTCATGAACATAGGTACTAAATTGTTTATCATGAGGCGACATCTTCTCTCGTCAAAGTTATCACAGCGTTGTGTGTAAAATGGCCTATTGTTCACATGATGTGTACCAAGGAACGACGATAGGGGACAACAAGGAAGAGTTCTGTTGCGGGGAGGATACTCTAAAGACCTTAGATCACCAGAGTCGGATTTAAATACAACACTAGACTCAAATTTGGACTGAAAGACGTTAGAGGAACAAATATTAAAAACAACTCACCTTGCTAAACTTCTCTAGTTGCTTTACAAAGTCCTGTGAAGAACTTAAGCAGCAAAGCATCGGTAATGTTTTGACCAGGTAATCTAGATCAAAGTAACAGACCCTAAGCACAGAAACAGCAAGTGAAAGAACTGGGCGGTTTCTCCGCTGTGATGTAATAATTGACCTCACTTGTTCCTCCGTCATCATCCAATCCTGGACTCTATTTTCAGGAAAATCAAACATCTCAATACCATAGTCATTCTCGCCTCGTTCAGATGACTCTTCGTCATCGTTCTGCTTTACGTTTTGCTTCAAAAATGAAAACCATACTTCAGAAACCAAGCAACATCTGCTAATAAGGTATGTCATGTCGCTTATTGTCACATTTGTCTCGTCTCCATCAGTTGGATGTCCAAACATCCACATCAAAAGTTGCTTTTCTACGTTATATAATTGTTGGTATATAGACTCCAAATCCTGATTATGGATTTCTTGACATTTCAGTACGTCAGCCGTCGTATATAATTCATCGAGTCTACCTTGGATGTACCGAAAATGCTCGAGTTTTTCATTTACGTTTTCTTTAGAAGATCCAGATATGGATGCCTCTAGCTTGCTCAGCTCCAGCCGGCATCTTTGGTATGTTTCAGTCTTACTATCAAGTAACTGCAAGCACTCTTTCGCTGAATTAGCCTGCGATTCTAACATCAACAAAGCACCATCTACTTCTGCTTGCCAATCAATATACTCTGCAGTATTCCGAGCATCTATGACAGGAAGAAGATTAGTCACTTGGGTAGAAACATGGTCTTGTAGAATTCTCACGTCGGAGACGACAGCTTGAATCCGTTGACAAGCAGAAAGTGTACTCTCTATCGATTCACGTTGTAAATTATCAATTTCTTTATTTGCTGATGCAGATGTAGTTGAACTGACAGCTGCTAGCATTCTTATTTCGCTTTTTCCTGATTTTAACACGTCATGAATTTCGCAGATAGCCAGTATCCTCCGTTGACAATCATTGTGAAGCTGCAAACATTCGCCATCCAGAATCCCAAAACTTTCTTTTAAACATTTAATATCCTCCTCTGGAAGATCGTTGGCGAGAATATTCAATTGGGCTTCAGCTGCTAACATCGTACCTTTCACTCCCTCCGTTTGATTCATTGCAGATTCCGTTTGCAGTTTCATTTCCGCGATTGACGTAGGTAATGAAGGATTTGAAAGTTTAAGTCTTATTTCTTCGAATGATTTTCTAGCAGATTGAATCATATCATCTATATGCAATTTTTGTTGCACCAGGTGTTGCAAAGCAATGTGTCCGGCATCAATCAGAATTTTGCCGTCCGTCAAATCCGATCTCAGTTGATTTAAGCTAAGCTCAACCTTCTCTCTCCTTTCATCAGGTAACCTTTCTACAACACTGAAGGCTTTACTAGTCAGAGGTAGTTCATTTTCGCTTATATGCTCAAAATACTTCGAGTATCTCTCTACAACTTCGGCCCTAATAGACAAGCTCTTTGCGCCACGGTATTTTGTTGAAAAGTCACTTTTTAGTTTCAGTACTCTACCTCGTAATACTTGATGTTCGTTTAAGAAGCTTTTTTCTTTTTCTGAGACCTCTTCGTCAAGAGCCAACGTTTTCTCTTTCAGACTCAAAGACACAGAATGAAGACGAACTTTACAATCTTTTGCTGCCTTTCTTATCCGAGCCTTTTCATCTTCATATATGCCTGATTGATTGATCTTCTTCTGCAAGTCGGAAACATCAGCCTTGAGTGCTGAAACGAACGGCAGAACATGACTTGGATTCATAAAAGACAAACTTTTCTCAATTAAATCTATTCCACTATTAACAGCATCTAAATCTCTTTCAAACTTCTCTGTATTCAATTTTGCCAGCTGTACCTCGGTATCTCCTTTTTCGTACTCTTGTTGTAAAAATGTAACGCAATTTCTTGCAACGAGTAGTAAAGCTTCCAAGTCACCACGAGCATCGACAGAAAGATTTCCCATGCAAACAAGCTCTCGGAGAGCTTCTTCGACACGAGATGTTTTTTGTTCGATCAAATTTTTCATTCGCGACAAATAACCAAGCATATCTTTCCGGTTCTTATTGGATGCAGAGAAATTAGTATATAGTTCATACTCTTGATCAATCTCTCTTATGGCAGTAGTAGAGCATTCCAGTAATTCATCATAAGTCACTTCCTGAAGTTCCTGATTTGATACATGTCCTGGTGGCTGTTGTTTATCAGACATGAGACTTAGATCGTCCAAAGCCTCCAGGATAGTCTTAAACATCTCTTGATATTCTTTCAGTTCTGCTAAGATCTGCAAATTTCCAATACCACACAACGTCGGATCCTCTAATTTATCCATAATATTGTTATGCGCATCAATAAGAGTCTTCTTCTTTATAAGTAAATGTCTGCAGAACTGCACGGCAGCAGGGTGATTCCCGGAAAACATTTCCTTGGCATTACTAATGTCCTCCTTCGTCAAAAGAAGTTCGTGCATAGCACTCGCTACCTCAGTTCGTACATGTGTAAGATGTTGCAAGATCCCTGCAATCGCCTTATGCCCTGCGCAAGCTCGTTGAAGTACAGCATCAATACAAGCTTGCACTTCAATTCCTTGCTTATGTGGCACGTTACACTTGACAAGACTAATCCTTGAATCAAGTTGACTGGCACGCGAGATAATATGACTACCAAGCTCGTGAAGAAACGTTAAATCGGATAAAGTTGCCTCAAAGTCAGAGCCGACACACAGTTTTTCTTTAGAATCAACTTCGTCGAGTTCTTTCTTGAGTGTATTGAGATCAGAGTTCACCTTGTCAATACACTTCAACAGATTCATGTCTGCCTCCTTTTGATGTTTCAACTCACTTTCAAAATGATGCGACTCATTATGATCACTAAATAGTACATTTTTCCAAGTCATTTTCTCATCTGTGTCTAACGAAGCATACACAGCCATACACTCTGTCATAACTTTTCCTTCTTCTTCTTGCAAATTGTGCAGCTGAGGTATGGTGTTTTCCATGATAGTCAGTCTTGTTTCAATGGTATCAGTTTTACTGTATTTCAATTCAAATGACGTCTTCAGTCTCTCCAATCTAGTTTTCAATACTTTCTGATTATTAGCAAGCCTTTGGATAGTTTCTTTCTGTTTCTTTTCCTGTTGATCAAACTGTGAGTACAGAGAGAGTCTTGCAGTTTTCAACTGCATTTTCAGATGTTTACCCTCGGCTCTCAGTCTCAATTTGTCCTGTTCAAAAATATCCAATGCTTTGATTTCACAACAAAGATCACGAATATCTCTCTTCACTAACTTAGCTTGCATAATTGCTCTCTTGATGTCAAGCATCCTTGTCTTGGACATATCACTAGCATTAAAATATTCAATGGTGCTACTGACATTGCTTAACTTTAGCTCAAGGTCTGTAATCAATCCTTTTGCATTATTGATGCGTTTCACGAGGCCGTTAAGAATTTGATGGATTTCAGTGCTTCCATTTCGTGCTATATCATTCAGTTGTACCATTTCCTCTGCTAACTCCTCGTCTGCTTGTCTTAACTCGGCAATCACAATATCACACGTTTTGATCATTTCACTACGATCAGCAAGTTCATTTTCTATTTTATGAAGCCTAGATTCTTGTGAATTTGTTGACCCTGTCATTCCTTTGAAGTCATCTAAAAGTGACAAACATTGATCGTTCTGTCGTATGACTGACACGATATTGTCCAAGAGCGACTCTATCTTTGTACTGCTATCCTCAAACAATGCCAAAGTCGTATCCAATTCAGTGCTCGTAACAGATGATGTAGACTGATTAATCGTATGTGCGGAAGACTCCGGAGGCTCCCTTGCTCGAACCAGACAGCTTTCTAGCTTCTGAACAGCAATTTTATGAATACCAGATAGTATTTCTACTTCCTGCAAGTTTTCCCTATTGCTACAATATCTCTCGAATACACTACACTCTTTTAAAGCGTCGTTATAACTAGTTTCTATACTCGCTAGATCTGTTTTTAAACATTCTTCAAATTCCTCCATTGATCTATCTCCATCGACAATATCTCCGAATGGACTATTCATGCCTTCCCATTTTAAAACAAATGCTTGTATAAGCAACGACGTGCTTTGTACTTTTTCGCTACAATTAAGCACGAGTCCAATGTCAGTAGACAACGTATAACGAAGACAAGTTATGACTGAAGACGTCGTTTGTAATTCCTCTACTGTGCTGTTGTCCGGTTCAGTCACACCTTTCCTCGATAAAATGTCAGAGTAGTTTGAGATCTCACTGCCAATCTCATACAATCGATCTTTATAATGATGCATGGCTTGGTGTATCTCTGCAATGGTCTTTACCGTTGACTTATCCGGCAAGGTTTCCAACTCCTTCTTCAATGCTATTACCTTCTCCTGACTCTTCTTAGCGTCCACGGCAACCTTTTCTAATGAACCCAAAGCAACCACCAATTGTGCCTTTCTCGCAGCCAAATCTGCATCTAAAGCGGATAAACGTTCTTGCACTGTAATAACTGCTTGCTGCAACTCTGTTTGCTTGTCAGCCGAGAGGACACTAAGCAGTTTATAACACTCATCACGCAACTCATTATAATCAACTTTTACTCTGCTTAATATTTCTAACGTTTGATTGATGTGTTGAACTTTTTCATCGTGAGTGCTACCACATGAAGCTGAACGCTCGCCACGGGATTTCAGCTTTTCAAGTCTGTTAGTGCATATCTTTAGCTTATTTAGCAAACTCTTTTCTTTCTCGACCTTGTCTCTATCTTCATTCTTAATATTTCCCTTCAATGTTAACTCCTTTGACTTCAATTCCGTTCTAATGCGTCGCACTTCCAATTTTAGTCGTCTTTGATCAATATCAAACAAAAATACTAATCTGATGCTACCTTTAAGATCTTTGATACAACTCTTAAGGAAGGCAATTTGGGCCATTACAGCTCTTTTATCCGGTGAATAAATATCTAAAAGATCTACCATATTGGAAATAATCAAAATACGATTATCAAAATCTCTTAGCTGTTCACTTCTGTCCTTTAAAGTAGAATTAATTAACTCCACTTGATTTTCTACTTCTGACGTATTGTTTATGGCGACCATCAAACAAGTCCTCAAAGTAACATCCTCTTGCAGTGGTAGCTGTAACAGTGTGTCGATTTCCTTTTCAGCTTCCTCAATAACACTGACACGTTTCACTGCTGAACTTTTTATAGCTGACATTGCAGATTTTGCATTTTTTAAACTCCTTTTGCTTTCTTGTACTTGAGTTAACATTTCCAGATCTTGATCTCCTTGTCGTATGCAATTTATAAGACTGCTTAAGCAATTTTCAGCAATCGATTCCTTGATCTGAATAGCGAATACATTGCTCTCTAAAAGCTTTCCTACCTCACTACATCTACGTTTGGCCTTTTGCTGCACATGACGGATAAATAAACGATCTGTTTTGTCCACCATACTTAACAAGTCAGGATTCTGGTCCAGAACACAAGCAAGGTCGTTCTCGGTATCCTGAAACTCATACCGCAGCATACTGAGACTTGAAACACACTCCTCAAACGTATCTGACGTTAAAACGGTTGGTATCTTTAAACCTAGGTCATCAATCTGACTAGCAAAAGATGAAATTTTCTCCGCTACATCTTTAGCATATGACGATCCTTTCGTCTGTCTCCTGCATCTACGTAATAATTCAAAAACAGAGATAAAACTTGATTCTAAGCTATCTAGTAACTGCATCACTTCAGCTGCTTCATTTTCATGAAGTTGTTGGCAGACTTTGCTACCTGTCTCGACAAGCTTCGGAATTATCAGGCTTTGTTCTTCTACATCTTCTAAAATACGTGCGCTTAAATCGGTAGCACCTTCGTTCATCTCCACTTGGTTTCTACCTCCCTCTATTGCCTCCTTCGTTTCATCAATCCACGTTTGTACTTTCATTATCTTATCCACGATGTAGTGCAACTTTTGATCACTTGAGGCAAAATCTAGCTCTGTTCTTTCCGTTTGGTTAAGTGATGTTTCTCTTGATGACGATGCAGAATACTCTGAATCCTGACCAGTAAGCAATATGCTCATCTCATTGCCCTTGACTTGAACACCAGCTGCTAGTCTGACGTCGTCATTTAGTTTCAAACGAACATTATCCTTGGAAGACAAGTTTTTAGAACCCTTTCCTTCTGCAAGAAGGGAAGCGCTGGGAAATCTTTCTGCTACATTCTCTTCGTGCAAAGGACTTGCTGAATTAGAATTACTCTGCCAAGCATGTTGTGTATTATTGCCTTGCCCAAATTTTACTTCAGTATTACGGAAAACAGCTGCTTCTTCCCGCATCAAACCTTCTCCATTTACCCTAATGTCATCTGAAGATAGGTTGTCCTCCTCATCGGGAGACGAAATAGTATTTTCCATTTGCGTTGACCTGCAAAGCTGTGCAAGCTTGGCTGACAGCCCGTCAGTGGACATGTAAATCAAATTCTGAAGCTTTACAAATGTTGTTTGAACCTCTTCCTTATCAATGCCTGGCAATTTCGTAAGAATATTCTGCAAGTCACTTGCCGAGGAAGACAGATCTGTTTCAATCAAACGAAGCCTTCGTAAATTTTCCTTCAATACCTTCTTTGACTGCAGATTCGAGTCGGGACTCATTTCGCTCACAAGATCTGCTGGAACCAACAAAAGTCTCCCGTCCCTGTCGGGTGTGACGTGAATTCCAGAAGCTTCAGTGAGCTCCGTTACAGCATCGATTACTCCTTCCAAAGTTAACAAAATCTTCTCTTTCTCAGCCAAAAGTGTGGTACTGTATGTAACATTTTTCTTCACTTGTGCTGACACTGCCTCTAACTCTTCTCCTAGCTCCATATGCATACGAGAAAGCTCTGACCTTTGTCTCATTGGTATTCTGGGTGAAAAGGTTTGATGATCCTCCTTTAACTCAGCAAAGATTTCATTAATTTTTACCACTGCTTCTAAATCCACTTCTAACTTTGCACACAAAGAACTTAATGGCATCAATGACAATGAAGCGGATTCTGAACGAACTAATGAAGTTAGCTCAGCATGCAAATCATTGATATCGTTCTCATGTCCTGTAGCGGCATTGATCAATTCCTTAGCTTTGTGTTTATCTTTACTTGTATCTAGTTGACAACGTTGTAATTTCTCGTAAACATTTGTTAACTCTTGCTCCAAGGATGTCACTTCAGGAACAGACATTACCCCAGCTTCGGAAAGGTTGGCCTTAAGCTTTTGTAGATTCCACTGAACATTTTTAAGACTTGTCTCTGCCTGCCCCAATCTACTTTCCGCATTCATAACAGTGCTTTGATACTCTGAAAAGGAATCACAGTCCGATACTTCAAGCCTCTCTACATCCTCAAACTCTGAGCTACACTGGGTAACCTCTTCTTGCAATTTATGCAACTGTGCATTTAGTGTTTGCAAAGATTCCGTCAGACCCCTGACTGTCTCCATGTGGCTATCGATATCCTTCAACAGCTGCTCGTGGGTATTTTTTTCCTCTACAAACTTACTAGTGTCAGGGTCCCTTTGTTCCCAACTCTGTTTTATTTCATCGCGTAACACAGACAAACTGTATAATTTGATTTCTAATTCTTCCACACTCTTCTCTAACGTGCGATTACTCCACTCTCCTTGCATTAATTTGAAATTTTCTAAGCTTTTACCAATACTCTCGACAACGTCTCTTCCCTCACGGATCAACTCCGGATGACTGCATGGACTATCAGTCTGAGCCACTGTAACTGGCGACAAACACGGGCTCCCTTCTGTATTCATATCCATGGATAATGTTGGTGTCTCATTTACCACTAATTGCAGATCAACTGGGCTATCTATCTGCATCGGCTCCGTCTCAGTCACATAACCTCCAATGCTAGAATCAGATGACGCCAGAAAAACACCACTATCTACTTTACGCACAGCACCCTCCACTTGGTGAAACAAGCCATTTACAGTCATGTCCAGATGCTCCGTCAGTTCCCTATCTTCGTCAGCCTTATCTACTTTTGCGTCTACTTCGGGGTCTATCTCCTGTTCATGTCTCTTACTAAATTGGCTTCCAATTTCATCACAATAAAGCAGTAGCATTTCCAGCCGAGACGACATATGCTCTTGTTCTTCCGGATTTAAAGAATCAGATATGTCCAGAAATTCATCATAAGAGTTCTGTACTCCTTTCCTTATTAATTTCACTTGTGTTAAACATACATTTAAAAGCTCTGCACACTCCCGCGCGGAGTACAAGGTACCAGTACCCAATAGCCCCTGCTGGATTCCTCGAAGGGTGGAATTAAAAGTATCAAGCTCTTTATGAATTTTACGTGACGTTGCCTTCACATCCTCCTCCGGCCCAGAGTTGTCCCAAGCATGCTCACTTCTAGCAGCCCTAGTCTTCAGCTCCGAAATTTTTAAAGTAATGGCGCTGCTAATAAAAATTAACGTCTTTTCCTCCTGTCTAGGGATAGCAGACCTAATTTCTGCGATACCTCTTTGAATGTCTGCCATATCGCTTTCTACTTCGCTAACCGTTTCCCTGATTTGAATTGTGAATCTCTGTTCTTCGTCTGCATTACAGTCTTCGGTGACGGTGTGAAAGTGACGCAATAGTGACTCAAGAAACACATCCTTTTCCTTAAGTTTATTCTTTAATGCATTGTATCTTCCAACCAATGAATTAAACATGGAATCTATCTCTTGCATATCTACTTGAAGCCTTGAATACACTGATTTTAATTCAAACAACAAAGCATGAAATACCACTTTATCACCAGGCCCAATTCTCTGCAGCACTGATTCTGTGCTAGCTATCGCCTGCTCAACGGCTCCAAGCTTTGATTTTACCTCATCTCCCAATAATCTGATACGCGTACTGTAGTTTGCAAAAGAATCGTCATTTTGATCGCCTATTGTCGAGGCTTCTTGACGCAAAATGTTCCCTTCAGCTATTAGTTTTTCAATTTGCGTTTTCGCCTTCTTCATTTCAACTAATGAGTGATTTGCATTTTGCTCAGCATCAGCTAGATCTCTCTTTAAGTTGACGAGTGTTTCCACTTGCTGTAAAAATACCGTAGGAAGATCAGCAACGCATGACATATCATCTAATGGCCAAGGAGCCCTCTGCACTGTATCAAGCAGGTTACTTTCCATTTGGTTTACTTTGGCTAGCGAATGAATAACACAACGATGCTGTGAAACAACACTCTCTTGCTCGTCAAGTAACTTAGCAAATTGCAATTTTTCTTCCTTTGCACAAGTTTCTGCTGTTTTCAAACCAGTGACGATCACCTCTCTTTGCACGGCCATTTCCCGTAGTGTACTTTTTAACCGAGCTACATCATGCTTTATCTTTTCAATCACACTTAACAATTCTTGCGGGAGATTGTCACTTCTTCCTTCCTGCATCAAATCTACACATTCGTTGAATTCCTTGTCAAGTCGAGTTAACGAGTCTTCCAGGCTTTTGGTGGCGTTCCAATACGTTGAACTATAATTCTCCGAATGATGATTAACTTGGTTTTCTAACTCGTTCAGTTCATCAACAAAAAAAGTCAATCTTGGAGGTATATTTGATGGCGTTGTCTCCTTGCTAGCAATAGGACAAGTAATAAGTCTTTCCTTCTGTAGAAGCAAACGTGTGTCTCTTAACTTTTTCTGTAGCTGATCAACCTTTTCTCTTAAGGTCTCGGCGTCTTTGGATGGCAACTTCGTTCCGTCAGTAATTAATTTATGACATATCTCCTCGACAGTATCTTCCTTAGAATCTAGATCGGCTTCCAGATCACTGATATCTACCTTATCATCACTAGTAGTGTCTAATAAATTTCTCCGTACTTCCACATCTCTTAGCCATTCCATCACCTCGAAAATGAGGGTATCAATGGAAGCAAAGGTACCCTGCGAAATACCTAACTCCCTTTTTTTCTGAGAACAAGTTTGTCCCGTAGCCGCAGCTTTCTCACGACATTCATCTAGAACCTGACTCAAATGTTCTTTATCAACTGTGGGAAAATTTTCCACCGATAATCGATCTTTTTCTTCAAGGGAGTCTAACCTCTGTAGGAAGTTTGACACAGTGAGAGACAAGTTATCGACCAAACATTCAAATAATTGCAATGAATCCACAGACAATATGTCAGATACTATTTTATCTGTAAGTGATACAAACGAATGTGTAATTTCATTTGCTTCTTGTATCTTTGATGCTTTCAGTTTACACTGTTCTTGAGATTCTTCCAACAATCTGCCAACTGTCAAGCTCAAGTCCGCAATCCGGGAAAATACAGCCTCTTTTTTACTGGACAACATTTCAAACTCTTGTGCTCTACAGACCTCGGCTAAAAATTCGAAACTCGAAATATAACATTCGGCGTCCTTGCAAACTCCATCAAATTTATCTAGAACATCAGTCAATGCAGACGAAGCAGAATCCAAGGAAATATATGATTGCCCAATCACTTCTTCTCCTTGCGAAATCACTTGCTGTGCTTTATTAAGAGTGTGCTCGACTTTATCAAGAACATTAATACCTTCGTTCAACTTAGTTTTAAAATTCGAAAGCTTCAGCTTTAAACCATTTGTTTTGGTCTTGGCATCTAACGCTAATGTGTTGTTTCCTTTAAAGACATCTAACGAAGCACATCTTTCCTCTAGGAGCTCAACTTCCGACTTCAAAGCATCTACAGCGTCTACCTTAACCTGTAGGATTTTGCTGTCTCCAAACAAATCATCAATCCTTTGTGAGATTTCCAGAAGGCTGCTATCAAACCTTGTTATCTCTTCCTGAAAGGCTGATGCAACAGCAGACATACTTTGCAACTTTATCTGCGCTTGTTTATTTCGATCCATGACACCTCGAACTTCAATCTCTGGTATGATCAATAATTCATTCAAATCACTGTCCATATTCTGACACTGCTGACGTAACTTGTCATTGATATCAGGTACCAATGACAATTTAAACGAAAATTCTGTCAGAGGCAAGCTAAGATTCAATGTTCTTTCCAATTCTTCCACCTCCTTTTCAATTTGCACCATCTCTTCTGCTGAAGTTTTCAATTGATCACAACATTTGTCTACAATATTCTCCATTTCGGCTGCTCGAGTTTGTGCAAGTGCAACGGCATCATCCAAGCTCTGACAATTCTCAAGAATTTTAGTGGCAAGAACGCAACCAAACTTGGAGTAAAATAAGTCTTTTTCCGTCAAAATAGCCATTAATTCTTGCCTCATACTGTCAATGCTGTTATTTCTCTGTGTAACTAACATCCTAAAAGTTCCAATACTTTGACTGGAAATTGGAAACTCCTGTAATTTAAGAGCCTCGGTTTTAAGATCTTTCACACGATGCTTGATAGCTTTTGCTTCATTGAGATAATCTTGTGCTAACTTTAAACTTTGATTCAACTTATTTTTGGAAGCTATCACCCAGCTTTCATTTTTCTGCAACATGGCTTCTAAATAGGAATACACATCCTCTGAAATAAAACGTTGCAATGAAAGTAAGTCAGGTTTTAGTCTCATAATTGCCTTTTCTTTCACCGTGATTGCGTCGAGCGCTTCCTCGATCAATCTTATCTTTGTAGGTACGTCATTTTGCTCTACACAGACATCTGTGGTCTCTGCACCAGCCTCTAATGCCTTTTCACACTGAATTGCTTCACCTAAAGTTTGCTTTAAGGTAGCCATCATTTCTATTGCCTCATGGATTTGGTCGGCAAGTACTTGCATTGCTTCTGCTGAAATGCTCTTTCTTTCTTTTTGTGCTGTCTGACAATTGTGTGTTAAATCAAGCAAACATTTATGTATCTTTATAACTTTGTCTAGTGTTTCTGCTACACTTTTACAACCAGCCAAGCTGCTCATTTCACTGTACGTGTTCTGGAGGTATGTTTGAAGAGATCTCAGAAAATCTGCATCAGTTAGCTTGCTCATATTGATTCGTTCCCTGTTCAGTTCTTCTAGTCCTGTTGAGTCTGTCCCTTTTAGCTTCAAAGACTCAACATCGCCTCTGGATGGAAAATCCTCTGCGTTTGCTTCTACACCTCTTTGCTCGTTTTCAACGCTATGTGGTAATTTATTATAATCCTCTTCAGAGATTAAATCTGTGGATTCATTAGCAAGATCACCCAGCCCACTCTTCATCCCACTTTTCATTCTCTCCTTCTGTATCACTTTATGCTGCTCCAAGATGTCAGACAGATGAATGAGTCGAGACTGACAATCCACCAGAAGCTCTTCACATTGTCCCTCGTCACTCTTCCCAAATCGTCTAAATAGTTCACGTGCTAGAGTAATGTCACATCGAATCTTAGCACTCTGAAGATCAAAACATGCATTCTCTTTGTAGTGCTTCTGGAGATATTCAGCCAGGTCACTACTACCTTCATTCCTCAAAAATTCATCTCCAATCCCTTTGAGATAATCCAAGTGCGCTATTAACCTTTCTTTCAACCCATCAAATCCATCAAAGGAATCAATACTGTGTTTTTCCGTCGTTTCATTGTCAGTGTCAAGTTTGAACACCTCGTCATTCGCTACATCTTGCTTTGCTACAGAGAGTTCTTTATCACCTGGGGTTTCTTGTAGCTCAGAAAAGCCACCATACCTTGCAAACTCGCCCTCCTTTTCAATCGCCCTCTCCTCTAAATTATGCCACTCCCCTTCAAATCGGTCTAACTGAGCTTCAAAAGAATCTTTTCTTTCAATTGGCAGTTTGGCCAAAATGCTGCGAGCATTAGAAAGCAAGCTTTTAAACCTAGCCTTTTGAAAATCAAGTTCATTGCAAATTTTCTTGTGAGCAAGGAATTGGCGTTGAATTCGGTCAAAATCAGCATCATCAATATCTGCTGCTAATGCCACCCCTGTTTTATGCATCCATTCGACAAATCCTTCCAAGTCCTCATAAAAGTTCTGTTGGCTAGTAACCAATTCCTCAAATTCTACCTCTTTAGACGATACCGTCCGTTGCAAGCTTTCCCACACTGCCAATGCTTCTTTCACGGCGTTGTCAACTTCAGCCTTATCATCAGGTGGTAATATAAGATTAGTGGAGCTCTCTATCAAGGAGTTCATTTCTTCTTGTTTTTGAACAATTTCCAAACACACTTGTTCGTGTTTACTCATATGCTGCTCCATCTTTTCATCGTCACCAATAGTCAGTAGGTTGGTACCTAGTACATCATGCGCAGTAGAAAGCCAAGTCATTGCATACTTCACATCACTAAGAACTCTCTGTTTTGATGATAATGCACTTTCGGCAGTATTTCTTGCATCTGAAATATCTTGCAGGGTTTTAGTCCATTCTGATTGGATATTTTCAAGCTGCTGACGAAAGGAATCTGCATCCTTACAGGGGACACGCGAACAAAAATCATGAGCGTCTTGGCAGTAAGAAAAAGTTGCCTGCATGCCTTTCTCAAAATCGCTCTGTAACACAGTTAAACTTTCTGTAGTTTCATCGAGAGACGATGATTGACAGGCTACACTAAGGTTCTTTGATGTACTCAAAAGGACATCATTGCATTTGTACAAGCAATCAACATGTCCTTGATACTCGCTTAATAAACTGTTTACTAGAGTCAACTTAGTCTTGGCCTCGGTTTCAACTTGATCTAGGAGAGAGATGACTGTCTGTTTTTCAGGTGAACTGATTGGATCAACGTGAGCAGCTGTGGTGAAATATAACTGATCGAAAAGGAGGACAGAGACAGCAATCTTTTTGCTCTCGATTTCATCTTTGACTTCCTGCCATCAATATAAAAAACACAGCAATCAACTTCACGAATGATGAAAAAGTCGACTTCAGAAAACACACCAAAAAAAACAACAACGGACCATTTTAAAACCCTACACTTCAAGGTCTAAAACGAAAAAATCGAATAGCGCCGTGCGCAAACACCTCTCACATCACAGCTCTCACAACCCAAGTGCAAATAATAATAGTAAGACAAGTCTTTCTGCTATAAAACCCCAGGATTAACCAATAATTAATTGTAATTGATAAAAGGAGATGACGATTGCCCAGAGTCCATAATTAACGTAAGTGAACCGTGTTTTTGAATCGATTTTCTCTAATATTATAAACGAATTTGCAGCAAAATTTTAGAGTTTGATGAAAAGGCTCGAGTATTATTAAAGTGGAAGAATGAGAGCTGTGAGAGATTTCCCAATTTAGCAAATGGGCATGCGAGAAAAGGGAGACGAGTAGAATAAACAGGCTTTCAATCATTTCAATGGGGTTGTTTTGCTCAGGAGATTGGGCGTCAGACCTGCAGCAGAAAGTCCTCGACTACAAGCTACAGAAAGTCAACGATCATCATAGCTTAACTTGAGTTGTTGCTACGTCTACAAGCGGCTTCCAGAAAGAGCGATGTATGGAAGAAACGTAGAAACAACACTAAGATGCTTTTAAAAGAAAATTTATAAAAGATTTGGGTAGAATTGTCAAGGGCCCTTTACCGGTTTCTGTCTAAGTGTTTGTTACATATCAATATTTTAATTGAAAGACCTTGAATCTCAGCAAAGACTAAGCGACAAAACTCTAAGGCAGTTATTCAAATGAGACCACCCTGGACGTCTTAAACAGGAATTTGCACAAACGGCGATTTATGGATACCTAGAAAAGCTTACTGCCCGGCGTATTCACAAGCACGGAGACAAACAATTTAACGAGCGGATGGTCTGTCATAAATGAATGGAAATAGTTTGGCTATTCCTGTTGAAATGTAGCTCAGCAGTGGAGGCGTCGGCTTTGCAGTGGGGAGAATCTGGTTCAAAACTAGGGTGGCCGAGCATTGTAACTTCGCTTTTGATATGAAAACTCACAGCTGGAAGGAAACGCACAGTTGATTATCCCATTAAAAAGCAAAGTAGGAAACTTTGAACAATCATAGCAAAACATTGGGAATGATATAGAACATAAATTTTAAAGTTCTCTATCCGCAAACGACAGAAATGTTTACAGTAATTAAAGCAACTCATTACTTCAGTAAAAACGTCAAAACCTCACCGTCATGAGGGATTGCAATTCAGCCAAGGTTTGCGTCTCACTGGTTTCCGTCAAGGGTGTAACTATCTTGTTTACTTCGTTCAGCCATTCAACACAGCCATTTAGGTTCGTTTCCAATGCCTCTGAATCACCCATCATGGCAGATTTCCACTCGCAGCACTTCTCTTGGACTAATTGTCGGATAGCACCTAATGTGTGATCAACGCTATCGATTTCTTGTGCAACTTCGGGATCGACCACTACTGACGACTCTTGCCCTAAATCTGAATTTACAATCTTGATTTTCTCTTTGCACGAGTCCAATTTCTCCTGCAGTCTCTGTGACGTTTAAATAGAAAATTGTAAAACAAATATAAACCACTAGGAAACAAAACGTTCTTCTGTTGACAGTTTTCGAGGTCTTAAGACAAGAAAAAGATGTGCGTTATCACTGCACATCATTTAGGGAATCCCCGTAAAGATTGATGTACACAGCGTTGTCGAGCACAAGGTTTTATACTTCTCGTCATCACAAAGACAAAACTATTCGCTTTAATTTCATGTGTAAGGTGTCGACACTTGTCAATTCGTGTGCTAAGAAAGGCGAATCAAAGAGGAAGCAGAAATGAATTTTTGGCTGTTGGACATTATATCGTATCACGAAATTTTCACGTCACTAGCAATTCCACTTCCATACTGGCATGACCAGGGTTGTCCATCTCCAATAACTTTTCGACCATTCGGTTATTTGGCGAATATGGGACAGGCATCACAAAATTTTGGGTGTGATGGAGTGTGGCAAATAAAACGAGATTTAACATTTTTATTACCACTGAACAAACATAAAACTACAAATTTTTCAAATACGCAACAGGAAACTAATGGGTCCCAGTTGTCATAATGACCCCCTACCTTACTGATATTTTCTCTAAACTCACTGTTTCAAGGTTGCAACTCCCTCCTGCGACCACACACACAGAGCACTGTGGTCTCATACACTCAAGCTTTTCTTTAGATGCTGTCACTGCTATAGCTATTTGATCTGTCATTAACATTCGATCAGTCAATGCTATTCGGCTTGTCAATGCTGTTCGTTTAGTCAGAGCTTGTCGATTTGTCATTGCAATTCGATCCGAATATTCGATTAGTGAATGCTGTAAACGAACACCAAGACAAGTGACCGAATATCAATTATCCACCCTTCGTTGGACAGACCTAGGTATGGCACATGGACATCATCTGTTGCTCTCGTCGACATTTCAATCTCTAGTTTGATAGAAATATCGTTTGGGGATTATCAATTCAATTAGTATAAACTTCGGCAATATTTGAAGTTACATTTTTGCAGAAAACACCCACAGTAAAATCACAGAAACTAATAAATGTCCCTGTGACAAATGCCGAAACACTTTGAAGCACTCAGTTGCAACAGCAATTATATCAACAGATAAAAACTCATGCCGGGCATAAAGATCAAGCCATCTTTAACCTAATCTTCAATGGTCTTTGCAGGAGACTTCACCCACGCACGTTATGAAAAGAGTGAAAAGCTAACTATGGAGCCCGTCAAATGCAGTTGAACTAGAAACAACAACACTTGGCTGCATGACGTCACGGTGTTGGAATGTGACAGGAGCCACCTATTCCCCATGAGAAAGGGACAGTGAATAACAAGGCTTCCAATAAGGTTCTCGGTATTGTTGTAATATCGTTATTAACCCATGTTTAATTAATAGAATATTTCTTTACCCTGACCAATCTACTTATGTATATCTCAGCGAAAAGCATGATAACATATTTCAGCTTACCGTGAGCATCATATGAGAAGATCCTAACTGATCCAGATCCTCCAGTGATTTGGTTCCAATGCCATCGATCTTATCCTTCAGCTTTTTCACTTCAATCAGACAATGAGAACATACTGACTTCAACTCCGTTGCAACTTCCAGGTATCCCTTGTGAGATTCTTCTTTCAATGACAATTTCCCATACAACTGCTCTAATTTTTCCTTTAAAACTCGAACTCTCTGATTCAGTATATGAAGATCGTGTTCAGACACAACTGGTTTCTGTAATTCAAGAATCTTATCCAGCTCACAGAAATCTGACAACGCAGAGGCAACGATGCCTTCCTTTACATGCTAGTAAAACAAAGCAGAAGGTTTTTCGTTAACTGAGATGTATACCACAAAAAACCCCTTGGCAACAACTTAATAGTACGAAAGAAAATCCAAACGGCACTGTTATTGCGAGTACGAGGATTTGTTCGTCTAACTTAAGTCAACAGATCTCCCAATAAAAAGGCGTGGTACGGGAGTGTACGTCTTACACCAGAAATCGCTTACCAACAATGCTTCACTGTATATTGTAAAAAATCAGAACTAACATGACAAGTAGCTAGGAAAAGGTTTTCGTAGCTACATTTCCCAATAAATGTAACGTGGTTATGTTGACAACGATATCAGAGCATAGCCTACGAGATATACTATGTTACCATGTAAACGATCCCTTCTGCATGATCATGTACATGAATACCAGGAAGCTTAATTTATCCTTATGCATCATCACCTTTTTAAAAAGCAAACAACCATATGCATACGTCATGTAAAAAAAGTTATGACAGGAGTTACTCCGAGAGGAGCATAGCATTCCTGCTTCTCCAACAGACAAAAGTAATATCGACGTGATTATCAATCAACATCGCAGTCTGAAAAACAGGACATACTAGAAGTACTGTCGTAACTCAAGTCTGTAACCTACCTGTAATTCATCTGTCATAGATAATAAGTTACGGTACCCAGAACAAGTGTCAGCATTGATATGTTTGAAGCGGCTATTAGCTTCTTCATAAGCGGTCTCTATCCTATGAAAGACACCATCAAATTTCGCCATGTATGATGATACTCCTTGGAGAGCTTGGTCTCTTAACCTCACTGCATCTCTGGCATTCTTGGATAGATCAAAAACGTCATCCAACTGGACTCTCAGCATAGCTGAATTAGGATTCCCTTGTTGAACAGTTTTGTATTTTTCAGCAAGGTCTGTCAAGACTTCTTCTTTAGACTGCATCTCTGTTTGCAATTCCTGTTTATACAACACCATAACAATAATTAATGTACGCTTAAAAAACGTACATTTTTTAATACGCGCTATTGAAAAGAAACTCAGAGGCCTAAACGTGTCTACATCCATGGAAGGGTGGACAGTGGACGAGAAATCAGGAAAGAGACGTGAGAACCAGGTTGCTGAAGCAGAGTGTTAAGGAGGGAAAAGGTCGCGTAAGTGACAGTGAATATGTCCCGACGTGGCACCCGAGAGGGGGAATGTGCTTCTATATTATGTAATTATGCTGAGATACGATAAGGGAAAACAATCAGACTTTCCGGCAAATTACAAAAGACATCAAAATTTCCACGAGACATCAAAAGTTCCACAAGACATGAAAAGTTCCACAAGACATCAAAAGTTCCACAAGTCTTCACGAAAAACTAGCTCTGTGAATAATAAGACGCTTACCAAAATCATGCTCTTCTGGTCCTCTAAATATTCGATACGAAGGTCGCTATTTTGGCTGAGTAAGGTCACTTTGTCGATGTAATAATTTCGAATTTCCTCACACCGTGTCATTATTTCACTTAGCTGAATTATGTCGTCATCTAAATCGTCCTTGAACTTAATAACACGTGAGCAATAAAGAGCCCATTCCTCCTCTAACTCATCAAGTGTCTTTTCTACTAAATTCTAAAAGGTAGAGACAATAAATCAAGTCATATTTACGTCAGTATGAAAAAGCGGAATAAAACTAGAGCAAATTCACGTTTGTAGTACGAATACAAGAGAGAGAGAGAGAGAGAGAGAGAGAAAGAAAGAGAGAGAGAGTTAGTTCAAAGGCCAGATGTAATCTTTGAAGGCAAAGAACTTGCTGAACAATGTCTGTAAAATAGTTTTCAAAATAAGGAAGGCAACATTTATTTTGTCTTACCTTAATGGTTCCTGATGCCCTTTGGCATACTTCACTCCCACTTGTGTAAACATCACCAATCATGTCATCCTTATTCTGCATGTCCTCCACTAGTGTCTAGAAAAAGAAAGAATAACCGCATTCAAAACAATCTTAATCAAAATCTTTGGTACGGTCAGGTTTGGAGAATCGAACCCGCGACTTTGCAAGTACAACGACCACTAGGCATCGAGCTATTACCGCTGCTATGCATTCTGATCTCAAAAAAATCGAGTACTTAAAAAAATCACAACCTGAACAACGGTCAAGGTCACTGCTGCCTTGTTCGATACACTGTACACATTAACAAAAACATTCATACACATAAACATTCATAAACATAAACATTTATAGACATAAACATTTATAAACATAAACATTCATAAACATAAACATTGATGAATATAAACATTCATAAACATAAACATTCATAATGAAACCGTACCTGAATTCTCTCTCTTATCTTTTCCTTTACAGACGCTGTTTCTGCTAACGATTCACAATACGTTAACTCATCCCGCGCGCTATTTAGCCATTGCTTCCAGTCATCAACTAAACGCCAAAATGCTTCCGTTGACTGAAGTACTGATAACAACTGATTCTTCGACGTATTTAACTTTTTTGTTACTTCTTGCAGCATAATGTCGATGTACACTTTCCCCTGTTCATCGTCCATGCTTTCTTCATCATCATCGCTGCAAATGGATATTAACTGATTCCTGAGCTTTGTAATGTCACCCTCCTGACTCTAAAATGATAATATGGAAACACAGGCAACGTAATGATCTGCTAGCGAGGATGTGCAGGGTAATCGTCAAATTCCCAGCGAGATTATTCGGGGAGCTCTTATTGCTGTATTGAAGGGGGGGGGGGCTCCAAGTGCAAGCTTACTTTAAAGTTACTGCCTAATAGGAGTACAAGTTGGTTGTTGCTTAATTTGATTTAATTTAATTAATTATTCGATTCTGCTTTCCGTCCACAGCAAGTATAGTTTGTTACCGTTATTGAAATTTTCAGAATAGCATTTCGGCACGTCTGACAGTCGTTTTCTTCCCTGTGCTAATCACCTGTGACAAAAAGGAAATTTAAGAATGCTCTGCACAAATGAACGTGATTTAGTAAATAAATATTCCCCATATTGTAGAAGCTTATGAGCCTCCTGTTAAAATCTTTCCTCCAGTTAATGATAAAGGATACCTAGATGACAGTCATCATGTACCTAAAAGTTATCTACCCATAAACAACGTTATTTATCTGCCTGGCCTCTCTAAGCAGAAAGATTTCATGATATCCATGTTAGTTAAACCAAGAAAATAATTGCTGCTGTACGACAAATCACCCATGGGATAAACACATTAACAAAAATAACAGGTAACTAACAAAATACTTTCCACTTCTGTTAGATATGACCAAAAACGAGATGGCATCATTAAATCTTCATGCCATTTTTAGAACAAGTCATAAAATATACAACTAGCTTACTAATAAAATAGTGTATATCACAACATAACATTCTCACCTGAAGAGAAAGCAGCTTCGTTCTAATATCCTCCACTGAATCTAATTTTACATATGTCTTATGATCAATAACACTGTCTACTTCAAGCAATTTCTGGGTTATATGTAGGGCTGTCCTGTACAAGCCATCTTTAACGACATCTCCATTATGTGGTGTGTAATATGTCGACTCCTGACCTTTGTTAATGTTATCAACAGCATCATTCTCTTCCATGTCAGCTTCAACCATACCACTATCCACTGGAATAATTTTCGGTTCATCTAACATATACTGATTACAGTTTACTAAATTATCAACAATATCATCCATTTCATTTCCTGATGTACTTAATTCAACACCAGCAATTTTCCGAATTGATTCAATTTTACTATTTACATCATTTAAGATTTCAATAACGCCATCCTTATCAATTAAGTCCGTTTCATTTTCTTCTCTGAATACACCAGATAATGACTTACAAACATCTAATAACTGCAACTGATGGCTCTCCAGCTGAGTCTGCGGACAAAAGCGAGAAAACAGCATAAAAATGAGCACATCCTCTAAAACTAAAACACGCTTGCTATGCCATGGAAAATAAGGAAAATTGGTGAAGATTTATGAAATTATGGCAGGAAATCCAAAAACGAACGCGCGCATCTTATTGTAGCTACAGAAGTTCAACTATTACAGTTCGACTTGCTGTTTGCAATAAAGTACAGCTTATAAAATATTACGTAGGCGAACGTCTTTATATATTAATGTTTTAAGACAATTGAAAAATTTATCTGTACATGAAAAGTAAATTTGTGCGGCATACCGATTTTATTTTGACACAAGAGTAAGATTCCAGTCAACGTTCTATTTGAATTAAGTCATCTATTCCACTTTCCATCATTAATCAAACTATTTACATTTATATTTTAAAACAGCTTTTCGTTTTGCCCAGGGCAACTATTCCGCACTGGCAAAGAGCTATTCCTAAAACATACTCTCCCCATGCCAATCCCGTGCCCTTAATTTACGTAGACCGATTCCATGGCCTCTTAACCTATGAAACAACAGATCACGCATCCCGTTCGTCATAGATTATCACCCCCATAATGATCCAAAAGCAGCCTTTCCAATCAAAAATCCAGTGTATTATCCAATCCGATTCCAAGACAACACCTATCCTTACAGAAGCTTACATACTATCCTTCAGACGTGACGGAATGCCATGTGTCCACCTTGTCAACAGCACCAGTCAGGACAATGCCACCTCCATATCACCAGCCAAACCACCTAGTACAAGCCCATGCAACACGTGTCAATCTACGTACACAATATCATCTATCACAGGTCCCAGCATATTCACCACGACCATCGATGTAGCAGAAGTGTACAACATCAAGAACACTAAATACTATATTCTGTATGTGGTTGAAACGAAGCGCTAACTTTCCGAGTGAATACGTGAGCACACAGGGAAAATATGGCAACATCGTTATATGCATGCAGCTTCCTATTTCACCTAAAACAAACCTAAATCACCATTGACCTCAAGTGCACTGTCGTCCATCACAACACTGACGACCACCAACAAAGACCATCCATCGAGAAACCACTTATTTTCACTTCAGAAACAATAATATCATAAACTTCATGCGTATCTTCGACTACTCAAAATGCACTAATGCTAACGGTTCGAACGTTCACTGCACGCAATCCAGTGATAATTCTGTACAGTATAATATAACAGCATAAAAACAAGTCAATTTTATCATGAATTCATGACAGTAAAAATACAAAAAAATACCACACTACTATCCCACACTTTATCAACTCAGCTGAAACCACGGGTGAAAGAAATTTGTAATGCTGCCTATTGAGATATTTGGATCTGTCACCTCAGAGGTCTGCTTGTTTAAACACAAATAGTTTTATCATCTCATTTCTTGTAGTCTGATAATCACTCCAAAATTACCTCACTATCAAAGGAATCTTAATAAGAGGCAAGTTACGGAGACTAGTGCAATGACTACTTTTGTCCAATCAAAATCAATAACAATAACTCTAATCCAAACTCTTATTTCCGATCTTTCAGTACCCCCGTCCTACGTCCCCTTAACCAATCAAAACTTTTTATTTCATTTCTTTTACCATATTGATCCAACCACACTCACTTCCTTTGCTCGTCGCGCAAGCAGGATAGGAGATACCGGGTATAAAATAAGGCCGACGGCTTTTCGGACACAC
>JANTCA010018773.1:0-24526 GCA_024741275.1 Chironex yamaguchii
GTTGGCAGAGTGTTATTGATATAGCGAACAGTGAAATTAAAGATGTTTTTAGGCATATGACTTTGAGTGGATGCCCAGAGAGAGTTAAGCGTAGATAAAGAGTAATTAGTCATATTTATGAAGAAGAAGCCTTGTCAGATAAAGTGGTTTTGAAGTCTGTCCTCATGCTCTGTACGAAATGCTTTAAGGACATCTTAGAGAAAGATGATGTGGATTTCCATAACTCTCTTATATCCTCGTTTGGAGATGTTCTTACGACACACTGTCTGGCACTGACAATATTTGGTAGAAGAGAGATAGAGGTTTAGGCCAAATTTGTTCCTAGAAAGAAAGATGTTGCTAAGAGTTCCAGAGATTGGTATTTCAAGCCATTTACGTAGGTAATCAGAGACCACATTATCAAGGTGCTCAGATGCCCATGTTTTGGAGAGGTCAGAAACCGTGAGATGGCAAGAGATAGTAGTAGCAGCAGTAGTAAAAGCAGTACTAGTAGAAGACGTAGAATATTCTACAAATAGTAGTAGTGGTAGTAGTAGTAATAGCAGTACTAATAGAAGTAGTAGTAGTAGTAGTAGTACTAGTAGTAGTAATAGAAGTAGTAGTAGTAGTAATAGCAGTACTAATAGAAGTAGTAGTAGTAGTAGTAGTAGTAGTAGTACTAATAGAAGTAGTAGTAGTAGTAGTAGTAGTAGTAGCAGATGCAAAAAAAGCAGTAGCAAGAACAGCAAAGTAATGACATCCTTGTCAACCAATCTTGCTTGAACAGCTTATTGTGATTTAATCATATTTTTTCTAAGTAACATCATAGAGAGTGCGAAAAGCGAGCAAATTTGATCGTCTGAGCAATGGCTTGTACATCTCTCCGTTTCCATGGTTGAAAAATGAAAATAATCAGTTGCTATAGAAAACACCAATGTTACCATATCAGATGTCATTTTGTGAGCTTTACGTCCGCTCAATAGTTGGTGGTGTTTTTTCTTGTGGTTGCCAAATGCTATGAATATTGATGTTTCAAGGTAAACGTCCAGGCTTATTAATCGGCCTCGGTAGTAACAGCATTACTGTCATACATAATTCCTTAAGCATTCCGCTTAGTAACTTTTCTTAAGCTCTTCAAACTTTTAATATTTGTTTGTGATATAGAGCAAAAACATTTTGACCTGTAATTTTCCCATGTTCTGTGTGTTAAAAAAGAGACTTAAAATTAAGTTATTTGCACTTGATCGTCATACTAACTTTTTGCAAACAACAAATTACACTTTGCCATGATGCCTCCAAGGTGAGTCCAATTTGTTGACCGTTTGACTTATATTAGTAATTATGAGCCAAAATGATTTCAATGCAAGACCAAGAATTCATGAGTTTTCATAAGCAATGCTATTTGAATAATTGCTCAGTTACTATATACTGTTTTTGCCTTACAGATATCGGGTTATTTACAATACCAATTTCATTTGTGCGTATTTCATAAGTCATTTTGTTATTCTGTCTAAATAAATCTAGAAAAGAAATAATACTAAATGTTGCTAGCAGGGGTGTTATCAATAATCTGTTTTCACCAAGAGCCCCTGGAAGAGCTCGTCCACAACATCAAAAAATGCGTGTGTTGCTCTTACGCAAGATTTCCTCGTAACAGTCAGGTGATCATCACGCAGCTGATATTTTGCTTCTTTGATCAATATATGAAAACCCCTATAACGTTTCTGGATGTTGGAATTTCCAGATATCTCACATTATACTTAGTTAGAGAAGACGACTTTTTCTTCTGCCACTCTTGAGTTTTACACCACAAAACTTAATTATCTAACTTAAATCCGAAAGATTTCTTTCTTTACTATTTTGTGGCAATAAATGGGTGAGTTTACTGTGATATTTGAGCATACCCAACCAGAAAAAGGATCTGAATCTTGTTAAGTACCAAAGGAAATCAAGTTGACTGTGTACAATATCACTAACGCTCAGCCAGCAATTAGGCTTCTAGTCATACAAGCAATCTACCACTCTTTTGTCTAGGTATATCCCTATTTTAGGTTTATTAGTGTAAGAGAGTCTTTTTGTAGTCAGAAAATGGATTATTTACAGAGAATTTTCTTTGTTTGAAGTGTCTAGTTTCAGGACATGTAGTCACAAGAGCAATGCCATAGAATTCCTGTCTTCCAGGTATTGCTAGGGAATGAGTTAGAGTCTACTTAAAATTTAATCAAAGAAAAAACTCACTTATTGTTGGATTTGACTGTAAAGATGTAAACTCTTTGGTGTATGTTAATCAATAGCTGCTTTTAATGCATAGCTAGAGATAAGTAAGTTAATAAGCAACATCTCAAGAAATAATTGAGTTAAAAACGGATCAACAGAAGTGCAAAGTACTGTACGGATTTGATAAGTAATGTATTAAATCAAAGACACTAATCACATGATAGAAAAAATTGACATATATCGTAGATGGCTCACGGCAAGTGGAATTGTAGAAACAGATTTTGCTAGAATTCTTGCCGTTGGTTTAATGTTTACCGTTATTAATTAGAACACACCTATACAATCACCCTTAATTCAAATCAAATTTAAAGTAAAACATTTTTCGTGTAAATGTTGTTTTGTGTCAATGTCACTGGTATGCAATGTTGGTGACATTTTGATGGCAAATTAGCTGCTATTCATTTGCTTCTTTCTAACATAACCCGCGTTAACAGAATCTTATAACAGGACTCATGTTTAGAGTCGTAACCTTTCTCTGAGCACTGAAAAAACTTACAATTCAAGACCTGATAAACGTCACATGTCCTGTAATTATACTGCTCCTATGCATACGAACGTGTCATTTGTCAGTTGTTTCGTGACACGAGACAAATATTAATGGCATCCCAAGTTTATGGCTGATAAATTGTTATTTAGTATTTTGATGTTTTTAATATTTTACGTGCGCATTGATGTGATCTCAGTATTGGAGTAAAAGAACCAGAAATCACAAATTCGTTAAGACATTTCCAAGGAAATGTTTCCTCTGTTTCAAGTATTTTTCATTTCTCTCAAAGTCTCAAAGACTTTTATATCTTCTGTTTGTCTTTTTTGTCACGACTTGCATATTCGTGCATTCCTAAAGTTCAGCAGGTTGATCATCCTCTTAAGATTAACTGATGGCTTAATTAGTCGAGCTCGTAACAAATTGTAGAGTTTTAAGGTTGCTAAATCTCGTATCATCTCCCTTCTTTAGGATTTGCCATTTCATAGAAGTTTATAATTATTCTCCGAGTCACGTATGCCCAGAAATGACGCTTGTCCTTATATCAATTGAATGTGCGAATTGACAGTGTTTGTCAGATCCTATTTAGTTCTGCTTGTTTTTTTAAATGTAGTACTTATCCATAGATTGATCTAAAAATAACTAATTAACCGGTTTGATTCCTTGATTTTGATAAACTTGGTATCCATGTTTTTCCATTGAAAACAAATATATCAAGTATTCAGGTTGTTGATCTGAACTTTTCGAGACTTTTCTCCCACATTCTATCAAGACTGCCTGCAAATTAATCAAGCAAAACGAGGCCTTTTAACTATCACTAAAACCCTACAGGGATATAACTGAAAAGAATGTGTTTATGACACAATAATGGCCTCTTCTAATGAGCCAGGTCTTGGCACTCAGTGTCCTAAAAGTAGACAGCGTAACATCGTATGTAATACGTTCTTCGGTCTGTTCATACTATGGATGTATTGGAACCTCTTGAGTCCTGTGGTTTTTCGTTGTATGGTTGTTGCGTGAAGTCAGGTTTGCTAGAAACACTTGCAGTTATGCGTAATCGACAAGCAAGGTCGCTATCCTAGTGTGCTATTCATGTCAATAAAATCCCCCACATAACATCTGATTTCTTTTAGTGGTTTTACCGGTTGTGTCCATATTTGTATTAGCGTACATTAGGTTCTCTAATATCAGACAGGTAGTGCAACTGTACTGTTATCATATATTATTAAACATTTTTTAAACTTCCGTCCAAACTATGGTTGTAAAATATATATAGTCCAAAGACCTTCCTCATCTCGCGCTGCAGGTTATTTTGCAGTGTATGTCGGACAGTAAAATCCTGGGAGCAAGCCAGAAAACATCTGTAGCAAAAATCAGTATTTGCTCAACGTTTCTGTCGTCGACATGATGAGATACAGCAAGCAGATGAGGTATGTGCTTCTACAGTCTTTTTGCTTTGTTTCTAGTTTCAAAAACTCTTTGCAAATAGGATGAGGCAAAAACGTAATGATAAATTTTCATTTCAGGCTCCCCAATAACTCTACTGCTTTCACAAATATTATGCTAGTGTCAACCATTCCCCTAAAGTTGTTTTAAGCGTGTTGATGGTTATTATTAATAAGGTCAGTTACTTTATTTCTAGTAAAGACCTATACGTATAATGTCCAAGTAGAACCGCCTTCCTATCTCAATTTAATGTAGAGAATTTTTCAAACATCTACTAAGCATTGATTTTAGTCGCCTAGCTGTAGATCAAGTAGTTGTTGCACCAAGCAGAATAAAAACACTCTCCCAAACTTCCTTAAACCTTGACATGTTAATCATTTGACATCTTCAGTATAATATTCGTACATTGCATATATGGATACTAACAAGCAGGAAACTTTAAGTTCTCGAAATTAAAATTTTGATTAAATCTGCCTGCATGGAGACAGTTGCCTCAATAAATCCGAAAAAATAATTGGCAGGTCATCGCTTCGACCTCTCAATTTCATTTTATTTATCGTTATTTTCCGTTCCCTCAGACATATTTTTGAGCATGCACCCGACACACTTTCTTTATTTAATTAAAGATTTGATAATTGTAGATTTGGTATCATTTTGAACATTTCATCTAGTAATTGTACTTTCTTTGTAAGGTATGTAGCTTGAATTTGAAGAACTGATAATTTACAGTTAAAATATATATGATTCAAAAAACTTCATCAGGTTAAGCTGCACTTTGCATTTTCGTTGATTTAAGTATTTGATATTAAAGTATAAAATATTTTGATCGTTGAGTATTTTTTACCTTGCAACTTGCTGAAGACCGGCTTATAGCAGCCTTGGCGTCGCATGGCTTTAAAATGCCAGAGGACAATACGACATCTGTTCTGAACGACAAAGTCTGTCGGATTATTCTACAATGTTTGAGCCCGGAATAAGACCTTGTGTTTGATCTCACTATTTTCATTTCAGGACGCACATTCAAAACATTAAGTATTGAAACCTTGACCTTCGATTTGTGTGTTCCGAGCAGGGTTTCAAGCGAGTAAATCGCTCTTCAGAACCTAAACATTCTCTCCACATGGATTCCAAAAAGGCTGTGTGCGCATGCCACTTAGTCAATAGATCTAAAATGTCCTAAATTTCTCATGTTTTACTGCTGAAGTGTGATAAAAAAGATTAATGGCTATGTACATGTAAAGAATGTGACCAGATAGAAAAGATAAAGTAAATTACACAATGCAAATTTCATTTTAAGTCAATCAATGAGATTACTGTTGATAATTGGATCAAATTTAGAATATTTTTCCTTGTTAAGGTATTAAATATATGCTATTGTACTCCGAGAAGTTAGTCGCTGAGTTAATACACACCTTTGAGTTAACGAGCAAAAATTGTTGCATAACCAAAGTGAAAGAGGTGTTCTTGAATAGCTTTAAAACCTTTGAAGCCATATTTTCTTGCAGATGAAATCAATAAAGTCAGTACGCAGGAAGTTGCACATTTTTACCTTTCACGTTTCTTCCCTGAATGCCAACCTATCACAGATCTGATAAAAATGAACTTCCATTAAATGATGTTTAGTGTTATTGCTAGATGATATTGCGAATATGATATAGCAGCTTATTTCTTCGGAGAAGTAAGAAATGATCAAGAGAAAACCCCATTTTCCTTCTTCATCTGTCCTATTCAATAGAAACTTGCTATACTAAGAGGAGAATCCGGGTCTTAAGCCTCTTTAGGGTGTTTAAAGTCTATATTTATGAGATAAATTATTAAGAAATACCCCCAATTGTATTTGCTTTAAACTTTGAAATGTTATTTTTATCTCTTCTGGTTTTTCTACAATTAAATAATTTCAGGATTGATGAATATGCAGGCTGTTAGCTTGATTAAAGATAAAAAAGGTGTCAAAATATATATCTTTTCTTGATAACTAGGTAATGATAGTCATTTTTTATCATTTACATTTTTTGAGCAAGCAGAAGTACCAAATACATGAAGAAGTTTACGAGTCGTTTTCTGGATCTTTTTTGGGATACTTTTCGAGACATCCTTCTGCCATTGTCAGCGCACTAGAAATGAGGTGGTACAACTATTAATGCCTCAACATGCATACTTTCGTTGTGACAGGGAACGATATGACCTCAGAGGAGGTCTCATAACATCTTGTGTGTACAAATTATGCTACTTTAGAGAGTGAATTTTTCCTTTTATCTTTCTGGTTGTGGTTCTACTTGTCTATAATGCTCTTGCTTTGCCAATCGAAAGTGCGGTTCTTTGTCCACCAGAAGTGTTTGGCTATTTCGTTTCTCTTAGTGTCACATATTTGAACAGCTCTCCTGTGGTCTCAAAGTTTGCGAGGGTTCTTCAGTGTAATAGACTCTAAGAAAAAACTATTAGATGCTTGTTGCGCGTGAACTTTCACTGGTTTTCTTGACAGAGGGGAGAAATGTACGTTTTATTGGTTCTGTTTCCTCTTCTCGTTTGAATTCTGTCTTACTCATGGACCTTGGATACCCATTAGACAGCCAAAATTAAACAAGCAAGTCAATGCATACAACATAACATACAACGTGAAAAGCATATCATATTCTTCTATAGAAATGTTGTAGCAGGCACAAGAAAAAGAAGCAGATAACTCCGAATAACACAAATCAATTAACATTTAAGTAAGAATTCAAATGAATGCTTTCAAAGTAGATACTAATGATATGTCCTGGTACTTAAATAACCAGAATAAAATGTTCAAAGATGGTTTCTCTTTATTTGGAGATGAAATTGACTATGCCAGGAATGAAATTGACTATGCCAGGAATGAAATTGACTATGCCTTTATCATTCGTACTTTTTTAGTTGCTATGAATTCTTTACACATAAGGGTCATATAATTGCAATTATAATAATAACAATTAAGCCAAGTGTCGAATAATTGAACCTATAATGATATCTAGGGAGGCTGAACCCCCTTGGTAAGGCAAGATGGCTGTTAATATTCACTTACTCTTTGATATTGTTTTCTGATTGTTTCTCCACAAGGCACTGTCTTGTTACTGTTGCTAAAAGTGACTCCATTAGTTCTCTTTTATACTGATAACTAAATAAATAAGTTTGATAGTGCATCTAAGAGACAAATCTCATATGGATGACTCTATTTCTATGTATCAAAAAAGTCTCGGTAAATTTAATTTTTGTTATTTAGTATGAACGTAAGTTGTTTTGCTCGTGTAATGTCTATTTCAAGCTAATATACCCGTCTTAGAAGTGACATAGATTGCATAGTCAGTTAAAGATTTAAGACGTAAGACACAGTGCCTGAATTATGTGGTGTGTTCAAATGCTGCTTCTTGTAAAGATTATTGTGGATAGAAGGTCAAGACTTATAATTGTTTTGTTGCAAATAATTTGTCAAATTTCTAGCCTAGATAATAATAACAATCAAAGAACAGAACTGAGACAAGCAGACTAATGTTATCATTTCTGCACAAAGTCAAATGGAATTGCTCAAATTTATTTGCAAAAGAGCAGAGCTTTATTGAATAGAAATGATCATTAGAATTATGTTTTAAAACTTTTGTGGATATTTTAGCCTCCTGAGGTTGTCTAGGTTTTGTATCTGAAGGATTGTTTTAAAGTTTCACTTCATTGCATAACTCAGCATTATCAATGCATTATGAACGTTTTTACTGTGCGAATTGAAATTTGGGACCAACTCGGCCTAAATCTTTGCAATTTAAAGGGATATAATCCCCTCTTTACGTTTAAAAGTTGATTTTACTGATATTGAGTTCAATAGTAGACGAATGATGGTATGTTGCACTGTATTTTTGTTTTAATATGCTTAACCTTCGTAACCTTTCTGTTGGTTGCAGTGGGATCGCTTACAAGGCCTTCATTTCATAGAGTTAAGGGGTATTCCACGCCTTGAGACAAAAAGAACCGGTTTTTCGTTATTTGGAGTCCTTGTATCCAATTTTGCTTTTTTTCTAGACAGTCACTGCATTTTTGACTTTTGAAAATTCTAGTTTTGTCGATAGAGTTAAAGCTGTAGATTTAACATGTCATGAGTCGCAAGCTCTTTCTGAGGTAGGTTTCAAGAGATTCTTTTCCCATCGTAAGGCTACTAGAAATGAGGTTGTAGAGTTATTTATACCTCAATGCGGACCTCAGTAGTAATAGTAACCAAGATATCCTTAGCGGAGACGTCAAATTATTTTGTGTTTCTTTGTATTATGTATTTGTGGGAAAATGTAAGATATATTATTTATGTGTTTGCTGTTTTGCTGAGGGTGGATTGGTTTTATATTTTCCTTGATGTAGTGTTAGTCTCCTTGTCAATAATGTGTTGTCTCGTACATTAGTATATTTGTACTCTTTGGACATTTGGTGTTCTTTAATTTTATAGATGAATTTATTTCTGGCATGATGGTTCTATTTTTCCCAACACATCCCATTTTCGCATTTCGTATTAGGCACTTTTACCTCACTATCCCAGTTTTGAACACATGATTTTGTTACAATTATGCTTTTAAGAAAATCTGAGTGCAATTTAGGCAATGTTACCGAGAGACTTTGAGCTACGTCAGAGAATCTTAATATTCTTTATCTTAATTAGAATTTTAATTAGTAGTTGTAATTATGATCTATTCGCTCTCTACTTTAATGTTTTGAACTCTGCTTCATTTATATTTTTAAAATGAATCAGTACTAACAAAGCTAAGTGAGAAAGGCAATATTTGAAGCATTTGTCAACATAGTAATTCACTATGCTGTAATACAAAAGCAGACTCATTTTAAAAGTACTTTGCTCAAATTCTGATTTGAGTTTCAGTTTAGTTTGTCCTCTGACTATTTTCTTAAGCAGATTTTGTTTTGTAAATTAATGGAGAGGTTTCCAAAATTAAGAGGCTCTTTCCACCAAAATACAAGTAAATCATATGCTTACAGTTCTTTGTTTACAATTCAAATACTCTTAAAATGAGCCCAGGTGCACATTAGTCCGTCTAAAGAGTTCAAAATGCAAAATGTTTTAAGACGGCTGTCATCGCTATGACTTTACTGACTATCTCGGAATAGCTTTGCATTGAAGCGTACTTTTCAGTTTTGACAGAAAACGGACTAAAATTCCATATTAATTATGCCTTGCATTCCATTGCTTATTTTAAACATCCTCTACAGTATATAAATTTCTGTTCCAATTCGAGGAAACAAATTTTGTCTTGAGAAAAGAAAAAAGCGAAGCTGACCGATCAAAGTAGAAGTATTTATTAACAGAAAACTCAGAACGAGTAGATTCGTTTTCTTCATATTCTTAAATCTGATTTCGTCTCAGAATGTTGGCTCTTCGAACCTCTCAGTACAAACATGGCTTAACATATTTAACACACAGACGACATAATGTTTTTTAAGTTGCCTTAAAATTTTGAGACATTATTCCACAAAAAAATTGTTCAAGACATAATTTTTGTAAAGGTTTGTTGCTATGAAGTGCATCATATATTACTGTCCGTCGTAACAATAGCTCGGACAACACTGCCGTCTGTCTGACCTTCAGAGTACTTTTTGAATACAATAACATATTGAGCTAGGTCACGTAAGTAATATCTTTGTTGGCCGTCTTTGTTTTTATTTGAATATTTGCCAAGTATTAACATGCATTGTGCTGTAGTTTGGGTAATAAAAGCATAGGAGGAGTACACTTGTTAACCTTTTTAGACTTTACAGACTTTGGGTGAAGCCACAACAAGATTTTTTATGTAACCTGTTTGTCGCAGCACAGTTACTTATACATTGCTCCTCTAAAAGTTGACTGAGCCTTGTTGTTTTGTACGTGTCAATTTTACAGTGGTCTGGAACAAACTGATTTTAGAGTCTTTTTGCTCAAAAAATCACATCAATATATTTCGATTTTTCACGACACAAAAACCCACCTGAAATAGGTTTATACATTATTTGTATTCTTTCTTTTATTTGCGTCCAAGAAAAGTGCATTGCATGTGTTTCCTGCTGCATGTAAACTCCGTAGAATCATCTTGTCTTTTGTTTATCTTTATTATCAATTGTGGAAAGTGAATTGTGGCACATTTGAGTTATCTGACAATAAAATTGAACTGCAAGATCTGAAGCTCAAGCTGGAACTGCCAAGAGCCTTACGTAACGAGGAGTTGATGTCATACCCAGATATAAATAGTCATTTTCAATTTCTCTTTACTGCTGGTTTGAATTCACAGATTGCTTAGATAATCTTTTTGTGGTCAGTTTTAGTTTTATTGAAAAAATTCCTTCTGGATTTATGAAGTATGATTTTCCTGGTTCCAATCTACTAATGAATAGAACAACAAGGCTGATTCATTTCAGGGCAGGAGATACGACTTGAACTTACCAAACTATTTTCATAACGTTTCTTCAAACTTTTTTGTTATCTTTAGTAATTATTAACTAAGGGAAATGTAAATAGTATCTGGAAACAATAGATAGCATAACAACACAAAGGAAGAACAGATTGTGTAAACTGGTTGAAAAGCATTAACAAATTATAAATAAGGCAGTCAATACAAAGGGACTCGTAAGGGCAAAACAATGGTGAATTTAAAGGAAATCGAGGTGTAGTACAGTGCATCCTTGTTTATTCGAACCTCGCTCATCCGAAAGTCACATCTGGAACAAAATTTTATCACTCTGATCAACACAAATTTCCTTCTCTGATATTTTGTTTCTCAATGAAATGTGTGGCATTTTACTTTTAAAGGACATGTGTGTCATCCTCGTTTATCGAATTTTCAACTTATCCGGAAAGTCCGTTAAGTTTCGGCCGTTCGGATAGATGAAGATGCACTGTACTTTCCTATAACGATTGTCCTAAAGGATGCGATAGAAGAAAAGTGGAAAATAGGCATGAAAATCTGTTTGAACAAACTTTCTGTGGAACAAAACTTAAAAATAGCCGCGAACATTTGCGACTTTGCGCTAAAAACATACTTTTAAACTTTTTTCGTCTGACACTCATCTGAGTATGAATCGTCAGAAAGGAAACTATATATATATGGCAGCCTATTTATACAAAACATGTATCAAAAGTAGGCTAACCATAAACAACAAAGAAAACAAAGGAAGGGAAAATGAAGAAACAAAACATTACTGAAAGAGTCCAAGTGAAAAAACAATTCTTTCTGCCTACAGAGTACTGGTTTTCTTGTTTTAATGTAGACAGATTCCAATACACTTAGAAAAAGGGAGATCTAGATGTGCAAATTATTCGAAAATTCTCGTCCTTATACATTTTGGCGCATTCTGAATTTTCCAGTAAAAGGCCCATTGCAGAATTGCATGTTTTGGCAGTCATTTTCGCTTTGCAAGCGCGAGATGGCCGTTCTCTAGGAGGAATTGATGCTTGGCGTACAGTGGCTGGAGCATGTTGTTTGATCCTGTCACCCAATCTTTGAGAAGTGCGAAGTACATACCGAGCTTCACATCGGCGCAAAAATTCTTATACTACTAAGCTTTTTTGTGTGGTAGGTACACAATCCTTGTGAATGGATGGCAAGATCTCCCTAGTCGTGAAACAATTCTGAGATTGACAGCAGAGAAACACTTAACTACAGCTTTTTTAATCTGTGCTTCTCTGCGGATGGAAACATTACCTAGCCAAGAAAGTTTTAAGTATACAGGACATTTTTTAGGCCCAAAACATTTTCTGTTTGCAAAATCAGTGATCTTTTCCCAAAAAATTCTAGAAACGACAACATCTATATACTCGATTTCAAGGAGAATAGATTTTATTTTCGAATTAATTCCGAATTTAATTTAGATTTTGAACAGATAAAAAGTGCTCTATGGGCAAGTGTTCTGATGAGGTTGATTTTCCTCTTTCTTGGACAATAAGAATCCCAATGAATGTACTGACCAGTAAAAGTAGCTTTCCGGTCAATTGTTGTTAACAAATTAGTGTCAGTTTTTCAACCAAAACATCAAGAAAAGGTAATAAAGAGTCTTGTTCCTTTTCAACCGTAAATTTGAGAGCTGGATGCAACTGGTTAAGCTTTTGGAAAAACCTGTCGCATTCAAGCTCTGTTTTAAAGGTGTCATCAACATAGCGAAAATAAAATGACAACTTTTTGTTTTTTTTTTTTAGAATACGCTCCTCGTGAAAGCCAAAAAAATATTTGCCAATGTTGGACCCAAGGGGCTATCCATTGCCACACTGGTTTTTTGTCGATATATTGTACTGTTGAAATTGAATTCAACACTTGTAGGACATTCCATTCGATCTCCTCAGTTCAACCTTTCCCCTGTACAAACCATCGGCTCATATTTTTATCGTCTCATCAAGGGGGACATTGGTGAAAGGGCTGGCTTTGTCAAAAAAACTCACCGCCAAAACTAAGTTGTTTATTCAGGATTTACTATATGCATATAGGTCAAAATGGACTAAAGTGAGACGATTTCTTTCATTTTTTGGCATGTTTCGTCTGTGTCGCTACATTTCCGAAACCAATCAGCATACGGAAAGATTAACTAAAGACAGACATCGATCCAGCATTACTTTCATGATTGAAAATCTGTACGGCAATACAATAAATAATTCCAAACAACATATCTTAAATTTGTTCAATTACACTTTGTCTGAGGCAGGAGAATTTGTTTTAGGCCATGGCCTAGAGTTTGAAAAAATTAAAAGAGAAGAACTCTTTGCTGAGTTTGAAATTTTGTATGCCCAACTTACTCAACACAAAGTATCATCTGGAGAAGATCTCCGTTCATTAAAAGCCAGATTAAGTGATTTGGCACATGCTTATTGCGGCACTCCAATGGACCTTTCGGACTTTTACATGCATAGAAAACATTTTCAGGCAATAAATCGTTTAACAAGTAATAAGGACATTTGAACAATCTTTTTGTGGTACAGAACTTGAAAGTCGCCTTGAAAATTTGCGGCATTGGGCAAAAATAATACTTAAAGACTTTTTTCGTCTGACACTCTTCAGAGTACGAAACGTCAGAAAGAAAAGTATACGTATATGGCAACCTATTTATACAAAACATGTAGCCAATCCTAGATCAGAAAGGAAGTAAAGAAAGAGATAATGAAGAAACAAAACATTATTGGAAGAGTTCAAGTGAAGAAACGAAATCTTTCTGCCTACAGAGTACTGGTTTTCTTGTTTTAATGTAGACAGACTCCAATACACTTAGATGAAAGGACGATCTAGCTGTGCAAATTCATTTACAACTATTCATTTACTAGAAAATTCAGAATGCGCCAAAGTGTATAAGGACCAGAATTTTCGGATAATTGGCACAGCTAGATCGTCCTTTAATCTAAGTGTATTTCATCTTTGTTTCCTTTCTTGTTTATGATTGGCCTAGTTCTGATATATGTTTCGTATAAATAGGTTACCATATACGTATACTTTCCTTTCTGGCGATTCATACTCTGAATAGTGTGAGATGAAAAAAGCTTTTAAGTATGTTTTTAGCGCAATGTCGCAAATTTTCAAGGCAAAAATCTGTTTATAGCTATTACCGAATTATGTGTTAAACATTTTCCAGACTATATATTGTGATCAAATTACCACCACGCTATGCAACTTGGTCGGAAATACCTTTCACAAAATTCATCACTCTTACCAGACTATATATTGGATTTTGCTGACTTCGAACTATGGAATTCAAGGCAAACATCAATCTGCGAATTGCTCAAGCATTTTTCCTTAAATAATATGATTTAGTTTTCAGGGTTTGCTCTCCGTTATACAGTTCATGATTATGTCGGCGGTATCTATTGCCTTGAGCATCCTTGTATTTAGTTAAATATTTAATAATTCTCTTTGATTGTGACCATAATCAAGACTCAAGTACGAGTGTGAAATCTATTCCAAATTGCCATATTGATAACATAAACTGACAAAAATCCGAAGTTTTATTACTAATAATGTCTTCCTAGGGAACTGAGATTGTTGCGTAGCCAATAGCACTTTTTGATGAATTCATGTCTTAAATAAAATTGATTGGCAAAATTATGACTGAAATCTCAGACGCATATTATTCCGATACCTAAAGGTAGGTATGTATTGACAGTGATACGACAGCTTTATACAGAAACGTTCTTTTATTAAGAAAAAAACATTTCCTGATCCCTCAATCTATACAATATCAAATAACACTTCATACAATATCACCAACACTTTGTTTATCTCTGTAGATCAATGTTACCTGCTTATTATTCACGATATAGAAATCTGTATTCTAGACCTCCTACAGGCCATTTTAGAGTAGAAGACTACTTGTCAGTAGGGCACAAAACACCCAACATTTTATAGAAAATATGGTGGTTTGTTATTTAGGAGAGACCTTTTTTATGTCAGTCATGGTAGGTTGTTTTATCATTCCCAACACATAAGCGGTATTTAACAAGAACATGTTTAAATGAAAGAGATGAATTATACATGTAGTCAGTACATTATTTTAAGTATGTGTTTAGTATTGCTTTTGAAATCTGCCAACCACTTTTGGCTTAAAAATGAGAGAAATGACATTTAGTAAAACAAAGCTACACACTTGTCTTTGTCGTCCTGTTATTATGATGCATTCAACTTCTTTCAACAAATATGTCACAATTTTTGTTACTTTGTTTCCACGTTTTTGCATTTCAAGTTACATTCTTCACAAAGTAGTTTACATCCGGTTGATTTAAAAGAATTAATTACAACTATTGATCAATTATCATTGAGACATCACTCACTATTCTATAATTGTAATACATGATGTAAAACTTTGGTAATGGCTTGCAAGGTTAATATTAATAACTTTTGTTAAGTACAGTTGGAATAAAAAATCAGTTGTAGATTGGGACATCCTTAGTTGTTCATTAAGCCCGTGTGGATTCCGTTTAAGTTCTGTGAATTTCGTAAAGGAATAAAGACAAAAGAACCCAACATATCCTCTGTGTGTCGTATAAGGCGATTAAAAGAGGTTGGCGACAGCAAGTGCATCCGACTGTAATATAGCTTGTCAAATTATCATGCTGATGACTAGTACAGACCTTACCTGATCGCCCAAGGCCCACGTCCAAAAACAGACGTCACCATTGCTTCAGACCGGCACTATGGTGATGGAAATTCGTATTTGCTGTGGCAACCCTGACAAAGAGATAAAGCTGAAAATAAAAGTAGAATTGTTGATACTGACTAGAATATTGCATTCTTAGATACTTGTAGTATAAAATAATGTTCGTTTCCTAATCTATCCTGCAAACATTGTTGAAAAAACATGTTTAAGGAAGAAAGAAAGAAGCAAAGAAAGAAAGAATGAATTGGAACTTCGCTCGCCAAGCAGAATTAGATGTGTCCGAAGGTAATAAAAATCAGAGTGCTATTACAAAACAATTAACTCCTTAATGTATATAGCACATTTACTACTAACTAAGTCAGTGACGGGCTTTAGTTGCTGACCGCTACATACATTCTATCGAAAAAGGTGTCATTTTTTAATGTTTAGACGAAAAAGAAAATATATTGGTAGTGAAGATTATAAAATTGCTAACGTTATCTATCAGTTTTTGATTTGCAAAAGTTGGTTAATGGTTATAATTTTAAAATTTAGAAAGTCCCTCTCCTGTTTAGATGTGGCTATACCCTATAATTTACCGAGCTACAATATATTCAAGCCACAATGTCGCAGTTAGAGACAAAACATATTTAAATGAAAGATAGGCGGTAATTACTTAATGTTAACATTCTAAATTAATGTGGATGTTATGAGTAAAGAAAAACTAACCATGAAGCAAAATTTGCCTGTAGGAGATAGATGTTTATAAAATAGGTAATGAAAGTGCTTCCAGTACTGCCATAGTGATTATGAAAACTCCTTGCGGCAAAATGTGTTAATAACTGTTGATAGGCTTTTATGCAACAGTGCTGAAGATCTTTTAGTTACAAAAAATATAGCTATTATTTCTATGAGACATTAGACAGTTTTAACGAACCCTTATTAAGAAATGTTTTGGCTATTGTTATCAATATTTGTCCAGAAAGCTTTGTGACAAATACGTAAAATAGACCATTTAAATCAAAATATGAATTATTTCTACAGCAATTTTGCTCAGATTACATAGTTGACTGCTGGAATTTTAATGTATTTCGATGAAAGACTTTTTGCATGGTTAATACTAGTGCCCTTGTTATGAGCCTTTGTACTGCTATCTTGTATATACGGTTGTCAGTTGCATTGAAATGTTATGAATTCCAACTCCAAAATCATAGTGGGACATTGCAACAATTTTTGGTAATTTATTTTATACGACATTGAACAAATATCCCTTACACCCAACAAATCTTCCTGTTGTGTATTGCATTTTGTACCTTTTCTACAGGCTCTGGAATTTTCTGCTATTAGACCCTTCAAATAACCAGGCTTTTTCCTGCTGTAGAGGGCTTTCTAACGTACATTTCCTGTCACCAGGCCCTTCCAGTAGCCATCATATCTTCCACTTTTCAATCGGGCTTCCTTATCACGTTAGCCAAGGGATAGCTACAGAATTTGGATTAAAAGTTATTCTGATAGGAACAATTTTAAGTTTTATCTATAAGCTGCTTGTATGTGAGACAACCCTAGTTGATATTTAAGGTAATCATGGTCTTAAGTTCGCCGAGAACGAAACGAAAGTACAAAAGGACTAATAAGAGGATTGGGATTGAATAGACGATAGTAATCCTTCTCATTTTAAGAATAAAATCTTTCCCCACCTCTACGAAGATCAGTAACCATTTTCAAATGACGATTTGTCATTAGATTCCTACTTATTACTCATAAAGTGTCCTCTGGACCTGTTATGGGAAGTAGCATTGACTGCAACAATAATGACTTTTTGTTTACTCCAACCATACACTTTCGGTAGGAAATTGCTGTCAACTTTGGCCTTGTTATTCTTTTTGTCCTGAAAGCACTATCAACAAAAGTATGTTTATTAAATTACTTTGGTTTATTAGCTTGCAGTTTCAGATGAAATCTGCTTTTAACGTAACAGCAAAATTTTTGAGAATTGTCTGTTTTCCAAAATAATGTCTAATATAACCTGTTACAATAGTCTTTGATATACACAATCAAGTAATAAGAACCACTGTATTTAAATAGAACTAACAACTATGGAATTTTTGCTTTTTTACTCAGCAATAGCTAAAGTAACAAAACAATCACAAAATTAATGCAAGATGGCATTCGATCTGCATTCTTTGAACAATCCTATCAATTCAATGTTGTAAGGAGCAAAAGAAAGTAGTTGTTGTACGATAATCAAATATTTTGTTCGTACCGATGGAAACTCAGCTTTTCGCTGTCTGGGCTGTTCGCGATTCAGTCGCTCGACAGTTCCTCCTACGCAGCAAAACACTAACTGAAACTTTAATCTTCTACTGAGTTTGCAAAACCCTCGGATAAACTTTAGTCGTCTAAAAAACCGCATATTTATTGTTGCATTGAGGTTGAAAGTAATTGTCAATCATGCATCATTAATGAAAAAAGAGTACGTGTTTCCTCACAACAATGAAATCAGGCAAAACTTTCCTTAGGACTCTCTTAACGTATACTCTATAACAATCTTTTTGTCGTACAAAACTTGGCCTTGCAAATTTGCGTCATTAAGCTGCAAACATAGTTAAAATCTTTTTTATCAGAATTCGTCAAAATGTATAAGGACGAGAATTTCCGGATAATTGGCACAGCTAAATCGTCATTTCATTTAGATGTATTGGAGTCTGTCAACATTAAAACAAGAAAACCAGTACTCTGTAGGCAGTAAACGTTCGTTTTTCAATCATGTTTTATTTCTTCATTTTCTGTTTCTTTGTTTCCTTTCTTGTTTATGATTGGCTAGTTTCAATCCATGTTCTATATAGAAAGGTTGCCATATATCTATACTTTCCTTTCTGACGATTCATGCTCTGAAGAGTGTCAGATGAAAAAAGCTTTTAAGTATGTTTTCAGCGCAATGTCGCAAAATTTCACGGCGGTATACTCTATAAGTTACAGTGAGAGAATAAAGCCTTGTCTTCAGCTTTTGGGGGGCGTAGGTGTGGTTGTTGCTGTTTGACTTTTTGTTACAAGATATCACACTCTGCATGCGCAAAGGGGAATGGTTGAATATTAGAGTTATTTTGCAAGAGCTTCGGAGTCAAGTGAAAATGTATTTTGAATGTTTATTATGCCAAGAAAGCGTATCTTACAATATTTTGCTAGTAACACTGTCACGTTTATGTCTATTATAATTAGACAGCAGTGCATTAATTCTGTGGTCAATAACTAGTTTTTTTTAACTTTCTTTAACTGTCATGGTCAATATCTCCAAGTACTACATGCTTTTGCTCCTTTGTATTCCGTTAGTTTCTTATACGTTGCACTTCTTTACTGATATTTGCTTCTGTTAAATCTTGTGGTAACATCGGAAACTGGAGAAACATCTCAAACTCAGCCTAGTGTCCATTCCACCTTTTAACACATTAAAGTATTTTTAGAAATCGCAACTCCTTTTTATTTGCTTTTCCGTGTGATGCCACCCATCAAGATAATTTCTTACAAAATTTCGTCCTTCCATTGCTAGAGTATTTACTAGTAGCAAACGTGACTTTTGATCTGTGACGTGTAATAAGGGAATTGAATGCGAACACCACTCCTTTTGACTCATGAGAAGGAAACTTAACAATTCATATAAGATGCTGATTGTCTGCATTGGCAGCATTTCTACGTTTGACCTTAGTTCGACGATTGCGCTAAATTGTAAAATTCTCGGTACCCTTATAACAGCTAGTGCTGACTTGCTGTTTACTCATAGACTTAATAATAATGCTAGGCTTCTTTCTTTTGCGGTACGGATTTACAACATTTCAATTTCTATAATCTGTTTTGTAACATTTAATTTACAGAGTAAATAATTGTTTCGAATAATGCTGAACTGACGTCTCTAAATAATGTACTCTCTATATCGAGTTCTTTGTAATGCATTTCGAGTTCACCTGTGCAGCTCTGGATAGTTCATCTGTTGTACCAATGCATTGGCTGCAAGTATTATTCAGCTGAATTTTCCTATCAAGGCTCTTTGTCAAGGTTGTCAGTTGCTATACCTGATAATACCGACGAGCATTTCACTCAAACAGGGCTGTCGAGGGACCGCCTGGGCACCAACGCTGAGCTTTTATCGCAGTTCTAGTTACCATGCCATTGACTGTACGGTTAAAAAAGATTTTTGACTCCATTCTTTCATAGGCAGGGGCCACATTTTAGCTACCTACTAACGGCAGTAATGATACGAATGTTATGAATTTTATTCTCTCGTTATAAGAAAAATGTGAAAAATGTACAAATTATATCTAAAACTTGTCAATGTAGCCTTCATGACCTCGCAATCAGCGAGCGCCAATAGTTTTTGGGTTAATGCTGAGATTAGAACGGCATTTACGACCGTCTATCAACGTGCATGGCATATGAATTTATGGATACATTTCTTACACTTGCATGTCAAAATATTAGTAGTTATTAGTTAGATAGTAGTTAGATATAATTTTGAATTTTTACATTAATGAGTGTTACCCCTTTTACCTAGTCCCCGCGCTTTACAGATGCATATATTGCAGTGTTTACAGACACTGTTTCTTCACGAAATTGTAACGGGATGTGTTAATAAGGATGAATCAGTGATTTGAAGATACTAAGCAAGAGCAAATCTTAGGTAGGCAAATGTAATCGATTGTTTAAACAGCAAGTAGACATTGGTGAAGCAAGAAAATTCATTACTCAGCCAATACCTTTTAGTTATAAAAGAATACAGGTAAACTAATCCCCTTAGGGAGGTGATGAACATAAACATACAAGGTTAACCATGCCAAAATTGATTACAGTTAACAGCCATAGGACTTAGCTATTGGAATATCGGTACTCCTGCCACCGCTATCAACTTCAGTATATCTGTTATCTCAATTTAATTGTTGATCATGGCCTACTGGTTGGTAGTTGAGGATATTACATTTAATGATTTCTTTGAGACTGTTGAAACGAGTTTAGATGTTTAAGCCGTTAACAATACCAAACAGCATTACTGGTAGTGTCTGTTAGATTATGTCTTATTACCCCTGGAATGAACAATGCAAATTTAATCATAGTTTAGCACACCATATTGAAAAGCAATAGCGTATGAATTTTAAATTCAAACAAGATTATAATGGAACCTGCAATCCGTATGCAGCTTGCAAACACCTTGTGTTGACTCTCGCCATATTTATCATGGAGCTTAAAATGTGGAACTAAGATTTTTCTGAATGTCTGAGATTAGCCCGATATACACAAAACGTTTCGATGCTATTCTATTGTTATTTTTAACCAATAAAAAGGGAAAAGGTATACGTAATAGCAATGAAGTCTGTTTGTAGTGATAATATATAGGATAACTTTGATTCACGTAGTAATGATGTGTGCCTATATTGAAGGGTTAAGCAATCAACCACTGCCTTTCAAGTTACATCTACAACGCAGTAATTGTTGTGTTGTTCCACAGAAATCATTAACCTATAAATCACTTTTATTTACTTAATTTCCTGTACTGCGTATGATCTTAAAGTAGTGCAGAGAGAATGTATAAAAGCACGCATAAATGAACACAGTTAGAATGACAATGGTGAATGTAGTGAATTTGTCCCACAAAAGAGTAATTTGGAACTGTAAAACTAACAACCTCTAAAATCCGTTGATTGTCTTTCAAATGCTATTAAATTTAGCCTAGAGGATCAACTATTTTGCGTTATGGTGCTTTCGGAGAGTACGACAAATCCCTTGGATAGTAAGATGTAGCAGTAAATACCTACTTTAAGAGTTCGAACAAATTCGATCGCTGGCATTAGTGTTGCACACGTACTTTGGAAACATAATAGGAGAAGATGTAAGTGTTGAGAAAATCACTATGCTAAGCAGGGTCGAAGATAAGAGGTAAAGAGGTAGACAGAGAAAAGGAGTGTATCAAGAAAGTAAAAAAGAAATATTTGGAATAGTTGACAAGTAAAGAAGTAAAAATATTCAGTTATGATAAGATCTAATTGCACGAACGAAAATTTAAACCTCGTCCGTCAACTTTATCATGGCAATTATAACAACCACCTTGTGAATTGTTGTTTTTTCCGATGATGTTGAACAGGCTAATCTTGACCATCTTTTTGATGCTCTAGGTCCTTAACAAATCAGCCGAAGCATTTAGTTTTATTCTCTGTTCTTATTTGTTTCGCTCGAGATGTTGCAGTAGCAGCCTCGAGATGATGATGACGTTTCACTCTCTGTTTGCTAAGCAGCTTCTTCACACACAAAAAATTAATGTTATGAACATTAGTAGCGTAGCTACTCCAATGCAATTTCTGAGTGTTGCCTGAAATATGAACTTGAAAAGTCCAGATGCATTGGCTGTAGTTAAAATTCATTTGATACATATTCGCAGTTTTCCCATTAGGGGTTTGACGATGGCCTTATGAAAAAGTACTTAAAACCGACTGATATAGTAAAAGTGTAATCATCCAATAACGCTACCAAGAGTTTTTAAATTTGAATCCTGAAGGATTAGGCACACGGCTAAACATAGTCTAGCCTTACTTTGGTGACATCGAAGAGATTGAGCATTATACGACGTCAACATAGTAGTAAGCATCTAAAAGGAGGCAAATAATCATATGTCTGGTTACAAATTGCCATAATAAGTAATTATTACTTAGCTGTCAAAGTAAGCAAGACGCTGAGTATATTAGCAGAACATTTTAGTGAAGGGAGGTACAAATTTCTATCACAATGTCTTCGAAATTGAGATAACCCTAAGGATGATATTAATTCGATGTCAGCTCTGTCAGGAATACTAACTTTGAGAATTAAGAGTCTCAACACGTAAGTTGTGGTCATTGACGAACTTGAGTTCGTAAGGATTTTTGTTATTTGCCGTATGTGAATTTGTAAGCTAGGAAACTATTACCTCACTGCACTTGTCAACTACTAAATGATGATATTGCTAACATTTGAAGACGTTCATTTTTTCTGCAAGTAGTCATCACCCTTAACAGAGAGTTCGCTTATTCGTATAAAAATGCCTCCAAATTGGCTTAAATGTAAGCGTAATGCTTTGTTGTGTCCCACCTTTGTGTAACCTGCTGAAAACAGCTTTAGTGTAAATTGAGCTTTTTACATCTAAAGGATAGCATTGCACGATTTCAACGCTATGTAGCTCCAGAACGTGGAGTTATACTTACTGTCGTTACGTTCAAGTCAAAAATTTTAGTGTCTGAGTCATGGCCAACCTTTATCTTATATTCTGCATTTTGTAAATCTAAACTTTTGAAATACTGTTGACCTGAAATCAAAAATCCCCTTTCAAGCAGACAAACGACAAGAAAATGTTCTTCCTGTATTACTTTCGTTTCTTAATGAGGCAGCTGTAGAACTGTAAATTGCCCCCATACATTAACCAATCTCTAGACCACAAACTTTCTGATATCACACATGGATGCTAACTACAAAAACTTTCTTAAACCCAAGCTTGTTGATAGCTAGGCCACTTTCACAAACGTATTCTTAAAATTGGTTAAAGTTTTAATTAGAGGTCATCTAACAAAAAAAACACATGAAATCTTAAATAAGAAAATTGTTTCTTATCAGTTCGCACCTAGACATATTTTGATTCAAAATTAGTACATACTGTTTATTAAATAGAACCTTATCGCATATACTATACGTTTATCCATCTTATCTCGTGAATACGAAAGTCACCAAAATCGAGGAGATTACTCATGTCAAATATGGATAATTTTACAATTAAAACTATTTTCCCTCTGTGGTTTTATTTCCATTTAAATCTCTCGTGACTATGACAACCATCAAAACAGCGCACGACAAGCATTTGTACATGTGAAACTAGTCAGGTGTATCCATCTCTCTTGTCAGTGATTATCTAAGCTTATCTCAATACGTATAAAATAATGAGGCATAGTTTCATCAGTAAAATGTAATTTCTTTCCTATGTGATCGACTGTTGACACCAACTTTTCCTATGGCATGTAATGCTGTCGAGAATGAGGGTGATGAAATAGATAAGCTCAATCACAGTTCACAACTGAGCAATGGGAAGTTTTAGTAATTTGTCCTTCATACGACATAGTTTTCAAGAAAAAAACCATGTGGAAAATTCAATGGTAAATATTTTTCTTTTTCTTCTTTTTTGTGTAATTTCAAAACTATTTGAAAACCTTTTGCTGCAATGTCTATATATTTTGCATAATTTTTTAACAACTAAAATTTTTCTTTTTCTTTCGATATCTTTTTCATAACTTTCAATGTTGTTAGCAAATATAACATGATGTATTTCATAGAAAATTTTGGCAAACACTTTTTTAGTTTGTCTAGAACAAAATACTTTTGCTCTGTTTTAGTTGTGTGGTCAACTTAAGAAATAATGCGTTTACCTTATGCGGTTTTCTTTATCCAAAGAATGTAAGATTAACGTTGTTTGATACATCTGGCAAATAGTACTTTAGATTATCTAAATAGCGTTTCTCTATGTTGTCCTGGGCTATGCATATAGGCAAGTCACTTAAATAGAGAAAAATATTTTTAACTCTGATGTTGGCTCTCTTGGTTTGAAGACAACCACACAACGAGTACAGACTTAGATTTAGAAATTAATTCTCATTAATCCTTTTTAATGCTTTAGCGAAGGTTTCCGAAATACAAACTTATACATAAAGCCCTTCAGCAGGTAAGGATATTATTGTTCTTACCACTACGCTATACATGACCTCTAAAAGTCTTAATACCTAAACTTCTGTTCTCTAGATATATTACCATATTACCGCAGGTCTTAAAATAGGCCCATACCGAGAAAAAGATGTTTTACTGCCATGTTCCACTGTGGCTAAGTTACGACAGCTTCATGGCTGTGACTGTCGATGGTCAGGAAAATCTCTATAAAATATGCAGTTTGTCTTTGTTGAGCCTTTTGCCAAAATGTCTGAAACCAATCAAAGAGAAATATTTGCAAGCCAAAGACCATACTATATGTAAATACCAAGGACATAGAAACCCCTGAACAAATCATTGTGTCAGGATGACTTTTGAGTCTGAATTTTCCAAGTTTTAACCGTAAAAGTTTCAAGAAATAAAGACATTGTAACGATTCAAATAATTGTTCTAGGGAAAAGACGTTTTTCTGAAGAAGAATTATTGGAGACGTTAAAAAGTGTTTACTTCTTGAAATTTATCTATATTTAATAAACATGGATGATTGAGCTCTTG
>JANTCA010018784.1:0-24523 GCA_024741275.1 Chironex yamaguchii
TAAATAGATAAATAGATAAATAGATAAATAGATAAATAGATAAATAGATAAATAGATAAATAGATAAATAGATAAATGGATAAATGGATAAATGGATAAATGGATAAATAGACAAATAGACAAATAGGCAAATAGGCAAATAGGCAAATAGGCAAATAGACAAATAGACAAATAGACAAATAGACAAATAGACAAATAGACAAATAGACAAATAGATAAATCGATAAATGGATAAATAGATAAATGGATAAATGGATAAATAGATAAATAGATGAACAGATTAATGGATAAATAAATAGATGAAAATTGGTGAATGTGAAGTATTGGCACAGTAGCTGCGCTAAGTGATAGCCGACCGGGCTCGAACGTGCAATTTTCTAACTCAAAAACTAATCCCGAAACCTCCGTGCTATCCATGGTATCACGAGATAAAACTCATTCATTTTTTTTGTATTTATATATGCTTAGAGCATGTGAAGTCCTTAAGTGCTTTTACATTGCGGTTTTTTTGTAGTATCAGGACCTTAACAAGTCATCTTCTGCAATAGCTGCGGCTATCCGAGGTACGTAATAATTTGCACGGTATTCAGTTTATTTTGTACTTCACGTTCAGGTGATTAATAAGCCAATAAAGCATAACTCAGCAAACTTAAGTTCTTCTTTAATTGCAAGGCAGCATCACCTGCTTTTAAGGCAGGAAATTTCCTTAACACACATATTCCTAAGACCATGAAAACCGAAAGTGATATTTCACAGAACGGTACAAACTCGTGGAAAAATAAGGCTTTCTCCTCTGAGCAGCTTTGCGTACCTAGGGCAAAGTGGAGAACTCACCATCCTTGTTGGTCCTGAGTTTCTCCATCAGATTGACATTTACTATGTTGCCTAATTTCTTTTTATTGTTGATGGTACTCTTTAGCCTTCTTCTTGGTCTTCTCCGTTTTGTTTTCTTCTGTAGTATCCATTCCTTAGCTCGCTTAGGCAGTTGCATTGTGTCCATCATTAAAACATGGTCAGAATATATCCTTCTTCTTCTTTTTACAATCAATGTTTGTGCGCTCAGAATCTTCGTAAATGTTATATATGTATAAATAAGGTTATTATTTCAGGTATCTCTTGACAATAATTCCGTTTCTCCAGTCCTTTTAGATTTCCTGAAGTGTCCAAATCCCATTACAGAGTGCTTGACATTGTTCAATGTTATCATCCGTTTTGACCTTCAACTTGGGTGCTGTTTGCTTCTGCAGCCTCTTTAATCTCTCAACCACATCTTGCACCTCTTCGTTCTATGATGTCCATGACTCTCGGCAGAGGATCATTTTCTTCCTTTAATGTAAAATAAGTATTTTTTGTGATTGTCCGCTTAAGGTCTCATTGGAGTGTGTTCCTTGAAGTGATCTGCTACATCCATTTTTTTGTCTTTGACAAGTGTTTTACCACCTCTTCCATAGTCACTTGCAAGTTATATGTGTTGCTGTACACAATTCACATATCCCTTTTAAAGTTTGCCATCTTATCAATAGATTTTCTATTGAATCTTCTTGTTGCTGCAAACGTGTTCATGAGTTCGACAGTTAACTTGATCTTGCTTTCTTCATCTATAAGTTTGCAGATATTTGTATTCTTTGGCTTTAATTGCATCACTTTTCTCTTCAGATTTAGTCAAACTTTGGGCACACAAAGGAAATGATCACTAGCACTGCCTGCACCTCTGTACACGCTGACGTTACCGAGGGAAAATTTGAACTTCTTAATGATACAAATGTGATCAATCCAGTCTCTTGTAATTCCATTTGGTGTCAACCATTTAACCGTGTGTAATGGTTTGTGTAAAAAAAGAGCCATCAATTAGTTAGTAGGGTTTACCTTTGAGATAGATTCCAGGCTGAGGGGTGTTTTCGTTGGATAGCTCATATCCAAAAGCATACCTAGCTTATTGCAGTCAACTCCCCATTTCGTCTGATTGCGATTCAGGCCTTGTCATTCCAGTATTTAGATCGGCCGACCCGTATTTTTAGTGTAACAGCCTCTCGTTCAAGTTGTGCTGCATCCAACTTCGACGAAATAATTTTCTCTCGTCTTGAAGTGATCGTAATCCGTCTAGGGTAGGAATACTTGGCCAAATGAAAGTCCCAGTTGATGCAAATTCATTGCGTACTGAGGCATACCTTCTCGTACCTATTACTTGTTCTTAAATGACCTAATTGTACAAAATCATTTGATTTTTCTGTCAAGGTATTTCCTCCTATAGTCCTTGGTAGAGATACTTCCAACATTTATAAAATGGGATCTCACAGTACATATGTCGCAAGTGTTTCCTTGACGTATACGTATTAACCAAAACTAAAATGTAATATTCGACATCCTGCTGTTGGTCTTTGCTATGGATCACCTGTTTACCTTTTTTGCGGACAACCGAGAGGTAAATGCCTATGTTGCCTGAACTATTAAGCGTTCATCGACTCTCTTGTTCACCAGTCTTTTCAGCCACTTATATTCCGTGGAGAAGCTCGAAGAAGCAGTTGATGGTCTGTGCTGCGCCGGACACTTATCGTTCGATTTTTTTTTCTAGAGGGTGAGATGGCTTTGAAGAAGATGCCTTGTGCTCCATCAAAACAGGAGGAGGTTTAGCTTTGTTTAGATAATGTTCTATTCTAAAGTTTGTTCTGCTTCATTTCAGTTATTTTTGAATACTGGTAAAGTCTTCCTGGTATGCTACTTGTCTATTATGCTCTTCGATCCACAGAGCTCTACTATTGTATACTTTTAATAGGTTTAAGCAATTCGTTTGCTGGAACTGACGCTAGAAACAGAAGGTATGGTTTTGACTACCGGAATGTCGAGCCGGACTCTCACGACTACAAATCTGATGTCTTTCCTACTGAACTGAACAGCTCAGTAGGAAAGGTTGAAAACTTTTAATAACTCAATCCCGATCATCCTCTCGCCTTTATTGGGTGTCTACCTATTTGTGTTCACCTTTACAAGCGGCATTTTCCTACAAAGCATCCATTGATCCATACTAGTTCCACATAGACGCAGACGGTGCGATCTTATGTAATGAGCAGAAGCAAACTTATGGTTGCGACTACTGGAGCTTTGAACCCAGGTCTCTTGACTGCCGCTTTTACTGCAGTAGAAAGGGTTAAAAGATTCTCAGTTATACAGCCCCAATCAAAATTTTCGAAAAGAAAGTGCTGGACTTGCCAGTATGTAAATGATAACCTTCACCGCCTCCATTATGGCACCTTACTCACCTTGGAATAATATTTGTTTTATAATGGTTGTTCTATAAGTATTTAAGAATGGACTCTTCATTTGTACATAATCCGTGGTCTTTATATCGACCATACTCTTAAACGCATTTTGTGTTCTTTCTGCAATTTCATTATTAGGTGATACAAAGACTTGAGAACTTTAAAACAGAGCCATGCTATGCAGAAAGAAATGAAACAGAAAAAATTGGCATGAGGTACAAGATTGACTTCATTTCCTCTTAAATAAATTATTAAAGTAGACTATTATGGTTTAGTTTGCTTTTGAAATTTGCTTACATTTTTAAAAGAGGGGCTTATTTTTGTCACATGGCATGTTGATCTCAGCTGCAGCAGGAGTTTTCCTGTCCTTGTTCGTTTTCCTATGACCGAGTGAGAAAAGTAGACTAATTCGGACGCGCTTACCTGAGATTTAAGAATTTTTTGAAATTCGCGTTCCGTTCTATCACATGTGATTGAAGGGCGCTCTCTAAAACTTTGTTTTTCCAAGTGATTACTATCACGAGTTATGGTCGAAGTGACAAAAGACCAGTGTGGCATAAGCCAAAGAGTATGCAGAAACCTCCCATCGAATGGTTCAAATCCACTTACAGGCATGTTTCACAGAGCTTACAGTCCAGTAAGATTTTGAGTGATTTCCGAATGAATGACCAAAAAGCCTTCATGTTAAAACTTGGTAATTTTCATAGATAATATTGATGTTCACGAAGACCTGGATTAATTCTCTAAATTTGACTAAGTCCTTGGGGTCACGGAACTCACTCTGAATCCTCTTACGTTATCGGGCTTTCCAGGCGTAGGAGGCCATGAAGTCATATCTGGTGAAGAGAGCAAGATAGCACTGTTTAGGCTTAGTAATGCCATTCACTGTCCTACTGCAGTAAATATGGAAACATGGTGCTTTGGGAATAGCAAATTTCTGTGCATATGAAAATTAATAGATAATCTCGTCGGTTATCAATCAAAAAGTTGTATTGCGTTTTAATTATTTTTCTGACTCATTGTCGTTTGTCCTAGCTTTCTAATGAAACAGGAGCATGTCGATATGTTTAAGGAAATTGGATCGATCCAGGTCAACTCTTCCAGGATGTAAGTAATCATACTTTTATTGATATGTCGACCAGTTTTTGGTTGACATTATCACAACTATTTGTCTAAAAGTGTTGTAAGTATTTTTAATACAGGTTTTGTTTCTTTGCTTCTTCATCGGAGTCAGTGTTATGGAAGAAATTTAAACAACCTTTGGTAACTGAGCATAACAATCTCTTCCAAGATGTAAGTCTCTTCACAATTTGCCTCTAGTATATTTTCGTCGTATTTTGCGAGGCTTGACTATTTGAAGTAGTTTCTGAAACGCCTTTTTACAACTGAGCTCTCGGTGTTAACTGGACAGTAACTCTTTTTTACTCATATCTACTCTTCGTAGGTTCTCTCTTAAAACAATTAAAGAATTAACAGAAGACGAGATTGAGTTTGCTAAGACTTTCCCTGTTGGTGACGTAAGGTTTCGATACAGAAATCTGCAAGCGCCCGAAGGAGATACAAAAGAAAAAAATAACGAGCTTCCGTTCATTATACCGGAGTCCAAAATCATACATGCGATAAGAGGTGAGTCGTTTGCACTTCTAAGATAAATAATCGCCGACATGGATTCGATTTCATAAAATTGAAACACTGCTTGTTGGATACGACGTTGTTAGCAATGTAATAAGAACTCTGGTGCTGTTACTATAATACAAACACTTGTTAATTGGATGTTTGGTAAACGTTTTATTAACATTAAAAGCAAATTTGTAAAATTGACTAAAGGAAGGAGGCAACAAGGATAGCAAATATCTTACTAGTGAAGATATTTCTATCATATTGGTTTGGTCAGTACTCAAAAGTACATGATATTGGTTTGAAAACCTTGAGTCTGAGTTTCACCTTTCAAATCCACCTCAAGCCATATCACGTAAAGTGTAAGGAGCCTCCGACATCTCTGTTATTCCAGGCGCAATGAATCACAAGGTGTGGTCACATCTAGAGGGCATTTGGGTATGCCCCTTGCTAAAAATGCGGGAAAAGTTTAGGTTATGTAGATATCAAATTTATGTGTAAGTTAATCTCTCGAAAAATTGTCATTATGGAGTGACACCCATTTGACGTCAAGGTTTATCCATTACGAGAATATGATAATAGTTCATGTTTCTCTTGGAATTGTTTTAAGTCCCTCCCCCCATGGGAAACAAATCTCATTTTTGACGCCAAGTGCTGTTTTTGGAACAAGTACTGCCTTGTTAATAAGCTCGTCCTTCATCTCCTAGTTTCGCAGCCCTTATGGGAACGTAAAGTATGAAGACGTTGGAGCCTTAGACTCAACAGTATATGCTACAAATGAAACTATTCGAGTTACGGACAGTACACAAAAGTCACACAGAAGTTGTATTTATTGATCGATTTGTGGTGTTTTTTGGCATTACAGGCCTGTCATTCTCCAATAGTTCCTTTTTCTCTGTATCAATCTTTTCATAGCTTCTTACGAGCGAGTTCTGGTTACTCACATACGATCACCCACCGATTTCAGTATTCGTCGTTGCTCGGATAATGAAAGATTCGTGAATATGATGACTGCATTGAACAGATTTTGTAAAAAGTCGGAGAGCACAGAAGATTTAGTTTTTAATGTCGCAAAAGGTATTATGATTGCACTTTGCATAGCTGTTTTAGTTTCCCTTGATATTTTCACTGGTTCTGCGAGGTTCTAGTCCCTCTTCAACACGGTCTACCGGACTCCTTTTTCAAACAAGTACCAAATTAACTATTACTACTACTACAACTACTACTACTACTACTACTACTACTACTACTACTACTACTACTATTATTATTATTATTATTTATATTCTTACCTTAATACATTGATGCTTGTTGGTACAAGGTACGAGGGTATTTATTTATGCGAGTTTATTCCTATGTTATTATTTACTTAAATTCGTATCAAGTTTACTTTAACCTATAAAGTTATTAAACACACAGTGCTACTAGTGGGCACCGCTCTCTATACCATGCTATTAGAAGGAACCTTGACTTTGATAAAGTTACAAGGGTCTTCTGTGGGTGGTATCAAACACATATTATATGACACTTTTGTACATAGCGTACCGTACAAGTACGACTATTTCATTGCCGGTTACATGATATTTTTGTTTTTTGGAAAGGGGATCTCGTCTGCGCACAGTTTACCGATGATAATGAGTGGTATCGTGCAGTTATTACCAAAGACAAGACACCTGGAGCATTAGGGTCGACACCTACTTGGGAAAATGGACTCAGCGTTGAAGTGTTTTATATTGACTTTGGAAACAGCGAATGGGCATCACTTCCCAGGTAAATGCCAAATACCTTGCATTACGTTTAGCCTAGTCGTCATGGCTCTAGCTAGCTGTTGCCATACCTCATGCTTTGCGTTATTTAGTTCTTCTGTTTGTACAGCAGGGCTTTTTATCTAATTCATAACAAAAAGCATTGAAATAAGTTTGAGGAATTGATTTTCTGATTTTGCAACAACTATTCACCATCCTTGGTAAAATGTAAATTAACTAAGCTAGATACAATTTATTTATGAATTTTTTCATTAGCTTTGTTTTAGAATTTTAGCAAGTACTTTTTGTTCTTGGCAAAATATAATGTAAATTAGTGAGGTACAACTCAAATGAATTTTTTTCATTAGGTCTGCTTAAGTATTCCAGAAAATACTTTTCGTTATTGGTAAAATATAATGTAACTTAGTTAGGAACAACTTGTGAATTTTATCCATTAGGTTTGCTTAAGTATTCCAGAAAATACTTTTGTTCTTGGTAAAATATAATGTAACTTAGTTAGGAACAACTTGTGAATATTATCCATTAGGTTTGCTTTAGTATTCCAGAAAATACTTTTGTTCTTGGTAAAATATGCCGTTAGTGAGGTACAGTTTATTCATGAATTTCTTCGTTAGGTTTGTTTACGTATTCTAGCAAATATTCTCCACCCTTGGTAAAATATAACGTAACTTGGTGAGATTCCGCTTACGCTATTGCCGTGCATGCTGTAGAGAGTGCTGTGAAAGTGAGATGCTGAAAATGACAGTTTCAAAATCAAGCAGCGAGAACAGGAACAAAGTTCAAAACTGTCTCTGCTTTTGCCTTAATTCATCTTCTCTGTTTGTAACAGTTGTGGATATAAGAATAACTTAAATGCAAACTATTATAAAGCAACACGGAATCCAATCTATTAATACAACTATTTTGAAATGACCATTCACCCGACAAGAAGTAGAACCTGATTTTTCTGTGTGCTGTTGATGAAAGGTGACAATGTACAAAAGATTTTATTTCGGTTTTGATTAGGGATCTTCATCTCGCGTATTTGTACTAGAGTTAAATAATGTCAATTAATATTGTTGAAAAATAAACTTATTTATGATACATTTCTTTGTGAAAAACAATAGGTGGCTTACATTTAGTAGGGAAGTAGGTGGGAAAGAAACAAACTTAAAAGAAGTGGGATAAAGCAGAGACAGAAGCAAAGATAGGTAGTGGTATTGAATACTGTTGATAAGTGATTAAGTTGTCTGAACAATCTGATATATTGTATTGCATTTCTAGGCTGCGTCGAATGAAAGAAGAGTTTCTGGATGTCCCAGAACTTGCAGTTCCCTGTTCATTTTGTGACATCGTTCCACCTGGCAGGGTATGCATTTTGTTGATTTTGCTTCGTTTGTATCTAAATTTTATATGCTTCCAAGGGTCATGGACTTTTGGAACAGCCAGAAAACAAATTAGCAGGTATTATCAAAAGGTACAAATTTAGGTGTCAAAGCTATTCCAATAGCCAGATTTTGATATGTGACAAGAAAGGGCATGTTCCTGACTGATGCAATCATTGTTGAGAAATATACAACACATTAAGTGCTCGTGTAATGTACGTTGTACAGTACGACCTTGTGATCTGTGTGGTTACACCAAGCTTTTCTTTGTCTTATAGGGAAATAGCTGGCCAGATAAATCAATCAAAGCCCTTACCTCCTTGATCGGAAATCGAACCATGCTTATGAATGTAAGTGACTTCATACGTCATAATTTATAACTATTGAACCTTAATCATGTTCTTGACACTTTAAAATCCCAGTGCGAGTGTATAATAATGCACCAAAGTTACTATCCGTTGAAACAATATATCTTCTCGTGTTCTTTACATCACAATTGAAAAACAGTTGCCAAATTTCACATCGAAATTACAGACGGATTGAAGAAAGTTATTTTCCATCTCTAGTTAAGGGCTGCTTTTATTATAATAAGGTATTGCGCTTAAAAGTTTAGTTTTTACTTGCACTTTGAGTCGTGCTCATGCGGGAACTATTCGCAAAAATAAATTAATAGCTTGAGGGTTATTTGGAGGTTGGAGCTCTTGGAAAAATTTACGGTAATTAACATGTTCTGAAGGAAACTTAAGAAAAGTGGCATACCTTGACTTGAATCATTTAAGTTGGCTGCATCCTTTAAACATTGTGTTGTTTTATTTTTTAGGGACCAACCAAAACACTTTGTCTGTTGTCCAATAGCAGCAATTTAAGAATTCCTTTTATGTGAATTTAATTTCTCTGATAATGCAACAACAAAGTCAAATTTTTTCAAGTGGCAGACGTGTTGTTATAATGTTTTAGAATGACTAAAACAAACGCCCTCGACCTGTTAAAAGGGTAACTTAGACCAACAATGGATACAAATATCTAATCGGCGATTTAAAGACTTCAAACTATAGAGCGACGGTCAAATTCGTAATTCTTTGGGGAAAACGTTGCCTTTGGATCCAAATGATGTATAAAAATATACAATAGTATTATGTAATATATGAAAAAACCGTGTGTAAGATGGTCTGTGGAAAGCCTTACTTCTATATAAATTTAGTGTCTTATGGCTTAAACAAATAAATTGATCATTTATGCAGCATACAAATAAACATTTTAGGTTCGATATCGCCACGAAGGAAGGTTGTTTGTTGATCTAAGAAGACCAGATGACGATGAGCCAACCCTTGACGACGATCGACCAGTATCAGTCAGGGACGCCTTGGTATTTCTTGAGGTTGCCTGCTTCCGATCCAGTTATTCTGTCCCTCATCCAGGTAAAAAAGAAGGTGGACGTTGATTTTATATATCTTTTATAGTTCGTGGTGCTAAGGGAGTACAATAATTGCTTTTCCGATTTACGAAGGACTAATCGTCTGTCAAGTCAGCGTATGATACCTGTTAAATGCTACGATACAATGGCATAGTACGAGGCATTTTGTACTGCCATTTGAATGATTTTCTCTATTTTGGAAGTATAATGTAGCGTACCCTCTGTGACATTTTATTGTGCTACAGGTATTGATATGTAAATTATGAAATTACTAGATAAATAATAGTGCATTAGCATTGTTCCCTGCTGGTATATGCTAAGAAAAACTATTATAGTGTGAATCACTGGACTTCTGCAATCATGCAGAGTTTCGGGTACAGTGCAAACTATCCTACTACAATACTAAATTCGCCGCTTTTAACTCTGACTGCATGGTTTTATTTTGATGAGATAAAATGTATTTGGTGTATATGATCGTAGAAAACTGTAGAATCGTACAAGGTTAGGTATGAATTTGGGGCTGTGTTTGCGGGACAAGGGTGGTATAGTCGGCATCGACTTAAGACTTTAGTCATTTACCGCTAGCAGTAAACATAGTGATTCCTACAGTCGACTTTCCCTTCTTATTTAGAATAGAATAGCCAATAGATACGACGGCAACATGGAAGCTTCTCTTTTGTTGACTGCCGCACCTATTTCTTGATCAACTATCCCATATTATAAATTCTTTGATGTTCACTACCTTGATTTATGATACGTGAGTTCAAAATGCATCATGGCATGACGACAGTTTGTGCTAAAAGTATTTTATGAGCTTAAGCGTAATTGCCTAGCAAATGTAGAAATGACATAGTAATTGCTTTCCCACTTTCCTTTTATCACAAGCTTGCAATTGTGATCTAGTCCAAAATCTCTTTCTTTTTAGATATCACTAAACCGACTAAAGTTTACAAGGACATGAAAACACCAGATCTCAAAGACATGCTAGATGTTATTGTTACATTTGTTAATAGTCCCGACAGCATTTTCGTTCAGAAGGTAATAATTATCTAATTTTTCTTCCTGTGGCTATTTATTATACGTTAGTCGTTACTTTTCACGTCTAAATTTTGGATTTGTATTTTCTGGCGTGTCTGTGTTTTCCATTCAAACCATGGTAGTACCGAGTTCCGCCACGTTTTTCTTGCTTTTCGTCGCCTTTTTTCATCTATATTTTACCTCCTAACTTGGTGGCGCTTTATGTCTGGTCAGGTTTATAAAATCTCTTAGGAGTTGATAGACGTCTTTTTAAACTATTTACTATTTTCGTCCGTCATACAACACGTTTATTCTGAAACTACACTGTACTCATAATCAAGAGTGTAAGCAAGTAAAGGTGCTGAACCTTTATCATAGCTTCCTGTTGAACGTTAGTGAAATGCGAGAATCACAGTCCTTCTACAGCTCTGATGTATACAACTTTCGCGTGCGTTGATCGTGCCTGTTCCTTTTCTTTTCTTTCACAGTATGACAACACATCGTCTCTCATACATAAGGACTTGAAAAAGCTGTATTCAGGGAGAGGACGAGATTCGTGGGCAGTTACATTTCCTTATAGAAGTAAATAAACTCCTTAGTGTTACCAATAATTTATGATAAAAGCTTCAAGAAGTGGGTTGGGATTCTGGCTAGATATTAAATCAAGTTACACGTGCCCAGGCAGTAGACTGTAGGCATATAGTTAATTCCTGTGATCAATTAAGTGGTCAGAGTTTAAGGCGAAGGAATTGTTGCCTCGAAATATTAACGTTACACTTCACTGTGATGTGAGTATTTTCTGTGAGAATTAGAACAAGAGACATCAAAAGCTTAATAAAGAAAAGGTAACCCCGCTTTGCCACGACGACAAAGGAGGCAATTGAGTGGACGTTTTCCAGTACAGTTCTCAGTGTAAAACCTAACAAAAATCGTTATGGAGTCGAAATGGATCCGTACCAGTGTATACGGGGCCTGAGATCGATACCGTCCTTGCGTGCTAGGTGTGCGTTATTTATTTTGCGGGCACAAAATATGTCATTTTGCCTGTTGCTGTTAAGCAAACGAGCTTTAGTTTTGATTATATGATCTGTAATCGTATTATTTCCCAGACATGAGATATTTGTAACTGGTCGGTATTGATTCCTTTTTTTATGTAACAACAGATCTCGTTTGTGCTGCCAGATTCAGTGAAGACAAGAGATGGTACCGTGGCTTGATAACGTGTATGTTTTTTCATAATATCGCTAGTTCTATACATTGCTCTATTGGAGATCTTGCAATTATTTTGTATCAAGTTTTGTATCACAAACTCGCTCAGAGTGTACAAATTCTTGAGGGCAGGCTTGGCATTGCTGGTTTTTAAGTTGACCACATTTCTTCATCTGGCTCATTTGTACTGATTTGCTTTGTGTATCAATAGATTCGCATGAACATGATTTGATGCTAGTGTTTCTTTTGGTACTGTGTTTTATATAGTACCTTGAAGTTTAAAAATTTACATCATTTTGACAATCACTGAACGCTCGGTCGACTTTTGACCTCTGCTAGTGGAAACCAGAGGAAGTGAAAAGGTCAAACCAAGAAGTGAAGAGATAGTACAGACTTGTTGGGAAAATCTGAAAGAGGAGGGGACGAACGCATATCCACACAGACATGACACGAGAAGATGCAGCCCAGGCAACAGAGGGACGGGCTGAAGGCTGCGTCCGGCAGTGGATGAGGATAGGCTAGATGAGACAAGGCAACGGAATCTGGCGTGCATATAATTATTATCGTAAGGGACAATTGGCCACCACGGCAGTTGTGTTTCGTTTCTCGTTATGAAACTTTTTTGTAGTTCTGAGTACTAGTGCCAATTCGTAGTAGAAGAAAAGTCAAAGCGTAGATTGTTGGCAATACACGTCAAGCGTTTAAATAGATGCTTTTGGATCTAACGACCTTAAATCTGCGGATCTTGGTTGGGAACTTGCTTCAGGTATGCCACATAAATGTAATGAGAACTGCCATCCCTTTAATTCCAGGTATATAGAATGACGTTGTGTGGTTACATCGTGAGGAAGGACTCGGGTTGGACTCCCTATTGTTGTTACTGGCTATTCAGTGGGCCTAATGCATTAAATACAGCAATTGTATGGGAATTAAAAGAGCGTTGCTATCGGTTTACGATATTGTTGTTTGCTTCAGAGTTAGACATATTTTAAGATACTTGGACATACATTCCATCTTTGTAACAACTTGTGTGTTTTCTCTCTGTCCTTTATTACGATCTAGATGTCCACGAGAATAATTTTGTTGATGTGTTGTACGTCGATTTTGGCAACACGGAGAAGGTTGGCTTCTCAGATATTAGGAGATTGCCAGATACCTGGCTTCACATACCAAAACAGGTTTGTTCCCCATAATGGGATACTACAATTGGTACATACATATGGTGTAATCATTTGTTAGAGCGTGGCAGTTATCAGTTGAGTAAACTATAAAAGGTCATGCCGGGGGTCCAGGTTTTATTGAGTTAATTTTTTTTTAATTTCGCATTATTACAGCCAGTGCTACAAAAGTTTATGGTTTTTTGCTTCTTTATCTGCATGAAAGATTAGTCTTTATTTCCATCACGGTCTAGGTTATCTCAAATATACACCAATACTTGGATTCCTTGAGCTTTCAACTTGTTACGTCTTAGAGGACGATTTGAAAGGGGTTTATGCTTATTGGAAATTTCAAACTACCGTAAATGCTCGATTAAGCGCCCTCTCTCGATTAAGCGCCCTCTCTCGATTAGGCGCCGCTCTCAATTAACCGCCCCCTCGTGCAGCCAAACATTTTAATAGGCACCCCTCCCAAATAGACGCCCCGGGGCGCCTGATTGAACAACTTCTCTTAAGCAAAGGGGGGGACTGCGTATTGGAATTCACTGCAGAAAAAAGACGGCTTTACTCAAAACGTGCTTTCTTTTTTAATGTTTCAATAGGTTGAAACTTACAAGTTCTGTATTTCTCTAATATCAATTTAAGTTCTTTATTTAATGTCAAAGCATTTTGGTTGCTTGGAGGCATCACAACCTACTTTGCTGGCACGATAAGGCCGACTTTTCTTTTCCTTTTTCCAATTATGGTTGCCGTGAGTCCGTTAACCTAGTTCGCTTGAGGAAATTGATTGATGAGTTCTTCACGCTGCTCAACTTTTCTCCTGATACCGGAGTCCATTTTTCTTTATAAACATGATGCCCACGTATTCCCGTGTCAAAGTCCAATGTGTAACACATTCTGAGAATCATTAAAGAACAAGTCAAATGGGGCAAAGAGAAGGCGGTTAGGGTTAGATGGTGTTGGTCAAAAACTACTCAATGAACAGTTGGAAGAATCTCTCATGAGATGGATTTATCAAAGAAGAGAGAATGGCCTTAAAGTTTCGTGAAAGCTCATAATGAAGAAATCTCTTATTTTGAACCAAGAACTTGTGAAAGGAAACATCTGGTAAAAATGAAGGTGTTGCTTTTGTAGCAATCACTGGATGGCTTCAAAAGTTTATGCGACGAAATTTCCTATCTTTGAGGTGAAAAACTACCGTTTCGCAGAAAGACTGCTCAAGGCTGATTGATAAACTTATTTCTTACATTCTGTACATCCGCTGTCTGTCTGTTAAAATCAACTATGTTCCAGCTAATATCATTGCAGTGGGCGAAACTGCGGTATGGACCGATATGGTTTCTGACTTGACAGTTGAGAAAACAGGAGCATGAACTGTAACCATGAAATCAAATGGCCATGAAAGGTGCTGGTTTCCGTGTTATTGACTGCCAAAGCTGATGGCACTAAAATGAAACCTTCTTTTGTATTTAAAGGAGCGAAACGCGACTCAAATGCCTTAAATGAACAGTATAGATCGCTGTGTGTTGTTGCATCAACACGAAATGGTTGGATGAACACTGATTTAACACAAAAGTTTGTTTACATGGTTTTGGGGACAATTTCCTTTGGAAAGAGACTGTTAGAATGGGATTCTATTGAATGCCACAAGGAAAGTACTGTTGCAAAGTCAATGAAAGAAGCAAGTATTGATCATGTTATAATTCCTGGAGGATCCACCAAGTTCATAGAAGCTCCAGACGTATCCTCGAATAAACCGTTTAAGGTCTTTTGCACTGAACATTATCATGTGTGGTCAGCAGAAGAAGGTATCCACGCCGAAATAAAGGAAGGAAACTTGAAAGCACTTCCTCGAAAGCAAATTGTTGAGTGGATATTAGATGCCTGGGCTTCTTTGTCTTCAAATCTTATCGCAAAGTCATTCAAATGTTGTGCACTCAATGTTCCTGTAGATGGGAGTGAAGATGATTTAATTCATTGCTTCAAACAAAAAGAACCGTGTGCAGCAGGAAAAGACCTTTTGAAGGCGCAAATGGAAGTTTTCAAAGACATGGAACGTTCTGAGAACCCCTTCAGTTGTTTATCTAACGCTGAAAATGTAACTGATTTGGATATCGGAGAGGCAATGAACGCAGAACTCGTTTTGGAGGAGGATAACGAAGAAGATAACGATCTAGACATTGAAACATAAACATCATATTTATTTTATGCAACATTTATTTTGTTCAAAATATTTTTCTTCAGCACTAAAGTTTCAGTTTTTGTAATAAGCTCCTCTCTCGATTTAGCGCCCCTCTCGATTAAGCGCCCGCTGTAAAAGTTGATTTTTTGAATAAGCGCCCCGGGCGCTAATTAGAGGATTTACGGTAAGTGCACTTTTGTCTGTAAAGTAATTTCACCACCCCTCAAATCTAAAAACAAGCATGAACCTGTAGATTTATTTAGAGGGAAGGAATATTTTGTTTTATTCCATTGAAGATAAAGTCCTGTCTTGTACTATTATTCTCAAGCCCCTTTGCAAGGTGAATTCTGTATCTCTTTGATGCCTTCCAATTTTATCAATTGTCGTTGTCTCCCATGCAGGCAATGGAGGTCAGGTTAAAAGATGTCGTTGGATTAAATGATGGGAAATGGTCGGAGAAGGTGAGTTTTCATTGGACTAGGAAATGGAACAATTTTTCATCCTTGCAGTGAGAAAAGATGATCGATAGACGTTGGTGGCAACTCGAACGCTGGTCTTCGTAAGCTGCTACCACGTTAAAAGTAGGGACAAGTGTCACTCCTACTGCCTGGCTCTCTGTCTGTTCTCTTTCCTCAGTAGCACTAGCACTAATTTTATCGACTTCGGAAGAATGTGTTGGAAATCGAATTCCTGTTTTCGGTGGCTTTGAAAGTAAGGCTATTACCAGTGGGCCATTGTTCTGTCACTGTCTATTAGAAGTTTGCAAGTGATTGGCTTCTGCGATAAGAAATTGTTTGCCCGTGTTCCATCAATCCAGGTTTTTGGTATTATCTGCTATCAAGTACTGTGCCCCTCACAAAGTTCATCTGTCATGGTTATCCAATGAGAGTTTGCGTTTAAATTACTTAGTACAGATAGATAAGTTCTGTCTGTCTGTTTTGCCTTTTAGATATGCGAATAGGTTGCAAATCGGAAACGGTAGTTTGACTGCTTATGAGGTCCGATAGTTCTTTGCCTTGTGCACTGACAAAGTTAACAAAAGAATACATCTCTATCTTTTTACATGTCATCATTTTGAGTAAGTAACGTGCACATAATTACAGCTTTGCCCATTCGTAACCGTGACAATTTGGTTGGGAGTACACATGTGGTATGCCACGGGTCCTTTTTTTCAATATAAGTATAAATTTTGTTTATGTTCACCATATTGGACCATCCCAATTCTAGCATACTTGGCACGCATCCTTCGGTAATCAATTGGGTGTGTCCAAGAGTTCATTGGAGTATCCCTGTTGTGTGTGACAAGGGCACTGTACGCCATAAGAGAAATATATATAACAACGCGTGTTAGTAGTCCACGATTTCATGAGAAATAGAAATAACAACGGCTGTTGACGGTGATCTCGATGTTAAGATACATCGTACACAATCAAAGAACACTTATCACAGCAACAGCAAAATTATATCCCAACGACTTATTGATCAACAATACAGCAACCTATCAGTGTTATGACCACTCAGTTCTCATCCTGTTCTAATAATTTGAAATTTACATTCTAATTTTTCCCCCGTAGGCAATACGCTTTTTAAACGAGGCAATTCTCAACAAGCCAATGGTGATGATCACTAAAGGTATTTAATGACATATATACGGTACTTTCTTGCATAAAACAAGATCACTTGTCTGGTAATAACATCTCTCTGGTGATAAAATCAGTCTGACGTACATTTGAAAAAAGAAAGAACATGCTGGAGAATTATTGTTGAAAACTTACGTTGCAAAATGTGATGGCAGGTGGCGAACAAGTGGTAGGTTGTAAAAGTATACGACCATTGCCTCCTGTAGTCCAGGTCACGTTTCCAAACTCAGTACTCCTGACCGAGGAACTAGAACTGGGCTTGCACCCGGAAGACTCTGGTTTGATCCTGTTCTTAATGTTAGAACACCTTGCTTATGTCTATCTGCGTTTTTTCATTTTCCTCATTTAGTTTGAACACTTACTTTGATTTTATTTACCTTTAATTCGTTGTATTTTGTTGTCCTTGAAACAAACATGATGATCAGAAACCAAAAAATTAACTGTTGGTTGATTTTTGCAGAGATTGGTGACAACGGTGTCCTGTTGGTTGAACTCTGTGATACATCTACAGATGAAGATGTTTACATCAATAGCTTACTTGTAGAAAAAGAAATGGCCATTAGTATTGGTCCGAGGTAAACTACAAGTATTTAGAAAGCTGAGATAGCAGATGACTAATTTAAGGCAATGTTTGGCAAGGCTATACCTACAATTTCCAAGAGTTTTGCATTGTATTAAATGCTACATAAGTTATTTTACCTTTTGAACGAATTAATTTGCCGGATATTCAAGAACTGACGTCGTTGCACAATTCAACACCTTCAGGGATCTGAACTGAAAGCGGGTCTCGTTTGTTCTTGTCGAAGTGGCTCTTGTATACAAAACAGAGCGCCAGTCATGTGGCATCGAGTCTAGTGTAAATTGACTAGAAGCTTGTCTTGCTACTTTTGGGATATGTTTGTGGTACCATTTGTGACAGATGTTGTACAGTACCATGTTAAACTTTTACTTGACGACAATTTTATGAGTGACTATACACAAGAAGTAAGCATTATTACTGCCTAAGCAACACTGTACAACACTCGTCATTGTGCATTTGTACTCTGTAGCCCAGACAAGGGTAAAAAACAAAGATTCATCTCCCATTCCGAGAGTATTTCAGGGAATCCGAGAGCAGAAACTTGATAAGAGCGTGGCACATTTTATGTCGAGTTTGAAAATTAACCCTTTTCAACTCCTACTTGAACAGTATGTTAATTCTTCCGTCTAGGTCAGGCAGTCGGCAACTATTGTCTACTGCAATGATTGTCACATATCATGAATGGTAGCATAATATAATGTGCATTTTACAACGTATTGTCGTTCTGTTCAAACATGGAGTATGTGTACCAATCGTCCTCTCTTGACTCTGTGAAGCAAAATTGTCCATAAACTACACTGGTACTTATTGGACTGCCTGTTTCTAGCATCATGCATTATTACACCGTTTCCATTTTTCACTTGAAGACCATCAGTTGTGCTCTTTTTTCGGCTAAATATTTATTGCAATGGCTTTCCATATAGCTATATAAAATTGACTACATTCGTGTACAATTCTGATATGTAGTTTTGGACCCTCTGCATTAATATTCTCAGTATATATCAGTATATCCTGCTATGTTATCATTTTAATTGTGTTGCAAGCTATGTTGTGTCAGTGTTACAATATTTTTGAGTGTCAGTTGTCTTCGTCGATTTAGCTCCGAGAAAAGAGCACAAGGCCTCAAGCTTTCACCCGAAAGGCGAGAAGATGTATCAGAAGTTGACGATCTTATGGAAGCACTGAAGCTGCAGAAGACATATCAAGATGCTTACCTACCTCTTGACAAAACCTCAACCCTAACTGGTGTCTTTGTGGACAACAATGGTCACATATTTGCTCATGTGGCAAGCGGTGAGTTACGTTTTGTATTACATTACTTTTCTCTTTTATGTCTGCCTGTATTTATTTAAAAAATGTTTTAACAAACATCTAATTATTTAATGCATATTTTTCTTAAGTTGAGCATTGAACTAAAACATGTTTAGTAGAGCTAGATAAAATAGTCCAAGATATTTGCATAGATACTCGAGGATAAATCGTTTAAAATCCCTCTTTTTTCCGGATCCTCATAGAAGCGTATATACAAAGATACATAAATGGATAAATAGGCAGATGGATAAGTATAATAAGTTTAGACAAAGATATCAAATGTTAATATAGCCACTTGTTCACCGAAAAGTAAGGTAAACGGTGCTGTAGCATTTGATATTCTCAAATTTGAATAACCGGGGAGATCCATTTACACTCATATGTTCGCACTGGACATAAACCGTCTTAACAGCTGTTGTTAGGTCACCAAGTATAGCTTTGGCTGAGAAGCTGACATTTCTTTAAATGCGAGTTGGTGTAGTATGGAGTGGTCCTTTGTAATAATTCGCTGAAAGTAAAGAAGCTACTTTAAGGTTGTTAGTTGCCGTAACTAAATGTCAGAAGGTTGTCCGCCCTCGTGTATCATGTCATAGTACGTTGGTTTTTCGCCAATATCTAGTGTTTCTTGGACTGTGCTCTCTCTCTTAGACTACAGTGTTTTGTCGTCTATAATGGATGACTTGAATGCGGATGGTGGACAGAAAGTAGACTCATTTCCACAGCCAGAGAGCATTGAGTCCTTATCTATTCGACAAGCTTGCGTTGCTAAATTCACTGATGATGGCTTGTGGTATCGAGCAATGGTCATTGGGATAGTGGACAATGAGTCGGTCAAGGTACGGTATAAAGTAACATTTGAGTATACTGCATTTAAGAGGTAGACAGTTTAGTTTTGTGGATTTGCTAACAAGTCCTGTAGAACAGAGGGGTTTTTTTTGTCTGAATTTGTATACACTTTCTGTAATGGTTATGAAAATTCATTGCGTTCCTCTGCAATGCAAGTTACCCTAAGGACTAAGCTCTCATTATGATTCTCTATAAGTAACTGAGATATTCGTTTTTGTCTATTATGAAGAAATTCCGATGTTCAGTAATTTTATGGTAAACGTATCAGTATCAGGAATATTCTGTTAGCCCTAATAATGTTAACAAAACTAAGTACTAGTTGGGGATCATGGAATGTTATACTGTACTTGAGTGTACGACTAAAAACATATGGGGTCGAAAATTCGAGGATGGATTGTTTTTCCTAATGCACGAGTAGAAAAAATAAAACTTTAACATTTTATTTATAACTAAATGTACTTAAGTAAGATATTAAAGCTTAGAAATGAGGGAAACTTTGTACTATCAGTCTTCTGTCACCCAAGACCTGCAAAATGTGTACTGCCAGTCTTTTGTCACTCAAGACCTGCCAAATTCGCACTACCGATCGTCTGTCAGTCCAGATATGCAAAATTTGTAGTACCAATCGTCTGTCCTTCCAGTTATGCTAAATAGGTACTACCAATCACCTGTCCGACCATATATGCAAGGTTTGCACTACCAATTGTCTGTCAGTCCAGCTATGCAAATTTGTAGTACTGTACCAATCTTCTGTCAGTCCAGATTTTCAAGGTAGGTACTGCAAATAATCTGTCAGTCTCGACTTGCAAAATGTGTACTACTAATCCTCTGTCAGTCCAGACTTACAAACGTACAGTCAAAGACAGTTGCGACAGGTTTAAAATCACTGAACAATTTAAAAAGTAAGTCGTTGCGGCCGTTAGTATTTTCAGAAAACCAATAGGTATACTACTGTTCAAACATGAAGCATATTCGTAAATGCGGCTGAAACAACAGGTTTTTGTGAGTCTATCCCTTTAATTCCAAACTGGAGTGGATTAAACAGTTGGTGACTGATTAACGTCTTCCATGATACGTTGTTAGAAGTGGAGACGTAGAAACACTTTTTTATAATTACGATGAAGCAACTAGCGTAAGACAATTTTGATCACATCTGTTGAAGTAATACATTACGTCTGAAAGCCCGTTGTCTAGCCATTTGGTTACATTGTAGAAAACTCGTCCATCCACTCAGTCTTAAGAAGTTCCATTCGTGGGGTTAATCGGATATACAAAAATAATTGAGTCACAGGCAATTCGACCAATGGCCCTCTGTAGTTGTTGTTTCATGCCGTTTATTTTAATTTCTTGCCAGTGGTTATCAGACTTAAATCGCTTAGACTTCGTTGCTTCCTAATCACTTTCATTTTGATAGCTTTATCGCGTTATAGGAAGATCATTGGACGCTGATCTTTTGCCTGTTATCCAAATTCGGTTGAATCTTGCAGTACTTACTTGCTCTTGCTATTTTCTGTTTGTTTTCTGTTTTTTTATTTGTTGTTTTTTGTTCATCGTATTATTAGGTCGACTTTGTAGACTTTGGCAATCAAGATAATGTGAGTTTTTCTGAATTAAGGGTATGGGAACCCTTTATCGACATTCCCAAACAAGCTGTTGAGCTCGAGTTACATAGTATTGTCCCGGTAAGTTAATTTTGGCATCAAACTTTATAGTTAATACTGCCTTTATTGCAGCATGGATTGAAGTTATTGTTTTCTCTTTTTTACTTCCTCAACCATGTGCTTGTTACATTGATTCGCAGCCAGTAGGCACTAATGCTATATCTTCACTTTGTTTTGTCATTAAATTATGTTAATTTATGCGCGAAACGTTTTTAACTGCAAGCAAATTTGAACTGGAGATCACAAGTGTAGATAATTAATTGCTGCAAGGGAATCACTATTTCACAGGTTTTTACAACCATAATGTGATGAAAATAGAAGCACTACAAGAGCGCAAGCCTCCGCCCAGTTATAATTATTGAAACAACACTGGTTTTCCCTGCTAGTTCATGAAGCTATCATTACCAAATATGTTAACTGGGTTATCTCCAAAAAGACTTCCTTATTAGCACTATGAAGGTTTCATTTCCGAAAAAGTGATCCAGGTTCAAATGCAAGTTCTAGATTAGCCCATTTCGGATCTCTCCTGAAAATTTCTTCAAAATCCATCCATAACGCTTTGCGTTTTGTTGTTAACAAACAAACAAACAAACAAACAAGCAAACAAACAAACAGACAAACCAACGCCGGCAAAACTATTACAAATAAAACCACTGAAAGTGAACTTTTGAACTTTTAAAGAATGTTGTACGGTTGGGTGACAAAAACAACCTATTCTTTCTATAGTAATATTTTATTCATGTTGCGAAATTTATGAAAGGCGGTGGAAAGCTAATGGAAGTAGTAGGTGAAGTAGATATGGAGAAGCTAAAAATTTCATCTGTTATGCAAAGAACGTGTTAAGAGAGAGATCCTAGGTCTCTACCGGACTGCAGGTGATCTGAAGAAGCGCCCTAGTGTACAGGAACCGTGTTAAGATCTCTGTTGTATTTTGCTAGTCCAATTTGACGCTGAGAAATCGGTAAGACGCTTTAGGGGCATATCTATTCGAACTGTGTCCGCATCCAAGCACCGAACTAAAGAGAACCATTTTAAACACCTTGTTCCTCAGAGTAAGCTAGGCTATTCTTTAACGTCATGCTTGAACCAAGAATACCCTTGTAATCGTGAAGTATATCTGAAGTAGCATTTGAACTTTTTTCTGCCATCTTTAAATACAACAGAATTCTCCGAGTGGTTCGTGGACAGAACAGGCTCTGTCCGCTGTTTACGAGAGAATCGTTAACAAAGAATTTACAGCAGAGTGTTTGGTAAGTAGTCACTTGATCAGATCAGTCAGTTGATCGTGCCAAAGTGCAATTATTGTAATTAGAACATTAAGACATGTGTGGCTATTGCCGGGAGAAGTGTCAAACATTACGTAGAATTTTGCTAGATATGGAATACACCTGTTCGTAATATATCGAATACTTGATTTGATTTTGATTACCAATTCTTCGACCGTTTCAGAGTGGGAATAATTTTTGTACATCTTCATTTGGTGGAGTTCGTTAGTGTTTCTTACTAAGAAATACATGAATGTTAGTCTTATGTGTTGTACCGATCACGAAAATTTGCGAGGAATGAAGCGCATATGAAAACACCAGACTTTAAGCAGTGTTGAAAGGAAAATAATCTGATATGAATGAGGCTGGGCAACACTAAGAGATAGATAAAATGCTTAACAGCGAAAAGTATGGAATCAGTCACCGTTAACGGTGGCTTACGTTGTTTGTCTATGACTACTACAATCTATGACGGCTGCATCCAATATGAGGCTACAAGGAAAACTGAGTTGCAAGCAGAGGTGTTGCTCTATACCAGTGAAAGAAGTATTACTATGGTATTCTGAAGACGAAGCAGACCGGTCGACAAAAGATGAGATTCCATAAATTTTGTAGATAACACAGTAACATATCTTGTAACGTGAGCTATGTTTCTACGTCAGAATGTCGACAGAACTCTTGTAATCTACTCTTGCCCAACGTCCCTGATGTTTCTGTCTCGTTTTTATACCAAAAATATTCATTGCACAGAGGTTTTAGCTACGTAATACAATTTAACAGTTCTTCTCGACTACATTTTAACAGTTCTGCGCTAATAATCTTGTTTTATTTGATCAGAAATCATGGGAAAGAGGTCATGCATTTCCAGTCACCGTCACGCTCAATGATGGTACTGATCTTACAAATTTCCTTGTGCAAAATGGCTTAGCCCTTCACGAGGTCAGAGAAGAAAAACCAGTTGTGGAATCAAGGTATTGGTCGATAGATATAAATCGTAAAATCTTTGTTTATGCCAAGAAGAAATGCAGTTTCAGGGAGCTCATAATGGCCATGCACAGGTACTTTTAGCGTGAACCCTCACGGATGGGGGGATGGGGGAGGTGCAGCCGTGGAAAAAAAAATTTGTGGACCTGCCCATTATGTCACCAGGAAACACCCATTTATACATGAAAAACATGATATTTCATGAATTGAATTCTCATTAGTTGTTTAAATAGCTTTGAATTTAGCAGTTTTGGCTTGTCTTTTCCAACATGCATTGCAGAAAACTGTTGCTCCCATCTGCGAATTTGAATTAAATTGAATTTACCTTTGCTGGCCCTTTTGCAATGTTTTTAGAATCACAGATGATGCTATGAAAACTTACCCGAATTTTTTTGGATTTGGCTCCTCACAAACCTGTTCACTGCTTCTTGAATTTGAGCGAAAATAATTAAAATTTTGCGAACAAATTATGGATGTGAGTGAAAGGAGTTATATTTCTATTCGCTTACACTAGATAAACTATTATATGGTTTCGGAAGTAGCTCAACATCTTCCCCAGTTGCCTACTTAACTGATACTGTGAGGAAAAACCTGGACAAGTGCCAACTCGCATGTACCCTGTTTATAGATTTAAGAAATGATATCGACACAGTGAACCACAACACTAATCTCAAAGCTTCCCCTTTATGGTATCTAGAATGCAGAGCAAATATGGGTTCAAGCTTACCTTGCACAGCGATCACAAGTTGTTTGTGTCGATGGAGTACTATCGAGGGAAGAAAAGATCACATTTGGATTTCCCCAGGTCTCAATATTATGTCTTTTGTTATTCCTCACTCATATCAATGATGTCCATCTATATATCGAAAATTGTAAAACCATAATGTATACTGATGATGCGGTTCTCCTGTTTTCGGATAAGTCACATGCTGAAACAGAAAGAGCAGTCCACCATATCTCTTATGGACTGAAGACTTTTTAGGTTTCTATATATTTTTATTCCTTTAAACGTTGTTCCTTTTTTCTTAGGGTAACAGGGTTTCTATTATTATTATTATTATTATTATTATTATTATTATTATTATTATTATTATTATTATTCGTTACTTGAACAACAGTCTTCCTACCTTAAAAACTCTTTATCTTTGGAAAAAAGTAGACAATCCTTTATGCTTGTCATGTCTCAATTCTCAAACTTTGCAACATGTGGTTTCTAGCTGTCCTGTACACTTAAGTCAAGGACGTTACAAGTG
>JANTCA010018795.1:0-13394 GCA_024741275.1 Chironex yamaguchii
TGTTGTTATTGCATAGCTTCAGATTCCTGGCTGTGGGTAGAATCCGGCTGCGAATAGTGTGATGACAATTTGCATCATTCCGTTCCACAAACTGCATTTTACGATGACATCAAATGATGCTTGCAGGACCGCTGCCATCTCTGGAACTTGGTTTTACGGGAGAGTCCCACCTATTCCTCTCCTGACCCTCCTCCTTTCTCATCCTGGACTTGGGACCAGGCAATGGCGGAGTTGTGTGCTCCTCTACTGTGGAAGTGTTGGTCTTCTGTTTTTTTCTTTGTCTCTTAAAAGATTGGTAATCTGACTACATATATGCAAGTGTGACAAAGATTGTAAGTCTTTTAATTTATTATATGTACATAGCAACTTTTACCACTAGTCTAGTGTTATGTTTGCTGTACAGTTGCCCTCCACATGAGTTCAAATTTGTAAAAATTTAGAGAGATTTATTAAAGAAAGTGGGTTTGTTTTCAATTCGTTAGAGCGCACCCCACTTGTCACCACAGGAGGAGCAAGAGAAGTTATTGGAAGAGTCACTTCAAGTTGTGAAGGCACAGTCATTCCAGATGAAAAGATGTCTTGTAAGGTTTATTTTTTCATTTAAGCTGTATTACTATTGTTAATTAAAATTATTTGTTTTATTTTAGCTTGTTAAAAGACAGATATTTAGTCTTGTCTCGTAAAGTGATGTCTTCCTTTGGTTTTTGAAACAGGACATTTTTATACAGGAAACAAGTTGGTAACATGTTTTACTTCCATACATTGGAATGTAATTTGCAAATCATGTCCCATATTGTTTCTAGTAGTTCCATAGACATTTTGGACATTATGTCTGTCAAATTATGATGTTAATGATGGCCACAAAACATATTTTATTTAAGTTAATATGCTAATTGTTGTAGCAGATAATTTATTTGATATTCTGAGAAAACCATAAAGGCAATGTCAGATTAGTTACCCCTGAGTAAAGTTGTGATTTCCAAGTCCATTTATTCAAAATTCTGATATTTATATTGGTGCTTTACTGGTTTAGTTACCAAGTACCATTTCTTACAAATATTTTTCTTTATAGTTGTATTTTTGGAAACTAAAGTTTCCAAGTGAAGGTATAGGCAATAAACCAGAAATGTCTTTGATGATCAAAATGATACTCTTTAATTTGAAAAATATGTTTTTGCTATTCAACAGCCATCTTTTGACTATATTTTGAACCTGTCTGGATTTATGCAAGTTACAAAATTTCTTTAGCTTATTAAAAGTTATTTCGAAGTTTACCGAAAACTGGAACTCACAGTCAATGTTTTACATCAAACAGCCCTTTAAACCTTGCAGATCACTTTAATAAGGATGATAGTGAAGTTGATCATGTTGTTCTCATCCTTGCTGAGCAAAGCCAATGAACCCTGCAACGTCTACAGGTCTTTCCCATAGGTCCTCCAGTATGAGATTATTGGGGTCGTGGAGGCAGTTGAATTGGCATGGGATATTGTCAGGTGTCCTGTTGCATTTCGGTTATTTATTGTCCACTGTTGGGTACAGGCGGTAAAGTGAGATTGAGTTAAGTTGGGCCAGAGCATTTCTGATCCTTAACTTGAGTTGTTATTCAGATGTGAGAATATTCCAGAATATTGGGGTTTTTCTATATTTTGTTCATACCTTCATATGTACCAAAAATGAACAAAATCTGAGATGGTGGGTTACAAATTTGAAAAATATGTGCTGTTTTGACATGGAATTTCCCAGATGGGAAATTGTTTCCAGTAGGAGCTTGGGTTTCTTTGAGGGTTGGGCAGGAGTGGTTTTCTACTATGCTGGAATATTTTGATTGAAGGGTAGGCTACAGTCTTCTTGGTGCAGGCTGAGGAGTGGTACAGTTGTGAGAAGGCTGCATGGCTGCAGCCAGGTATTGATAAGCTAGGAGATCCATGTGCTCTCAAATGGGTAGGATTTTGTATTTTTCTGGTGTATATGAGGGGTGGAGGGCATATTGTGGCACCCAGTGGCTATCCTGAATGTTGTATTTTGTGTTCATTAAGGGGCACAAATGGGTACACTGTAATTGATATTAAGACGGATTTGTAGGTCATTAGGACAGACTCTATGTCTTGGCCCCAGAACATTCCTTTTATGGCTTTTAGATAATTGTTTTGTTGAAAAGCTTTGGCATTTACTGTTGTGATGAGGGAGGAAAATTTGAATTGGATGTCAAAATCTTGGGGTTCTTGTTTTTGGGTGGTATTTGGATTGGTGGGCACCTGTTGTCAAAGTTGTTAAGGTATCGGGTGAGATTGTTTTTCACGGAGGGTGGTTTTGTGCCAGAGGTGAAGATGGTGTCATTGGCATAGGAAATTATTTCAAAATTTTTGTGTAGAGAGGAAGGTCTGCAATGTAGAAGTTGAGGAGGGTTGGTGAGATCACCAAACCCTGGGGTGTACCCATATGGACTTCTCTTGAGTTGGTCATGGTATTCCTGAATATGGTTTTGCCTTTGCGACCATGACGATAATTGGGTAGCCATCTGATCAGAAGTAGGTCCAAATTCGTTGAGGTTATTTTCTGAAAGAGTGAGTGATATGATAGGGAGTGGAAGGCATTTGAAAGGTCCAAGGTTGTAAGTATTATTCAGTCTGGTGCTCCTCAATGTTTTCCCTGGGAAAAATTTCTGCGTAGCGGCATCCTGACGAGGAGTGTGCTGTGTTTTGAAGTGGCATGAGTGTCCAGTCTGATGTGGCTTTTTGTAAAGCACATTTGCTGGTTGTTTGATGTTTGTCATGCAGCTCTATACGATGCCATTCAAAACTTGGTTCTGTTTGTGTAACGGTGTGTTTGTGTGGCATAGCGGTAGGGGTGGAAGCATAGCGTTACATGAGAGCAGTACTCAAAAACGCTCCTGGGAGAACACTGGTTCTCTTCTGTTGAAACCATTGGCTTTTGCAGTGGAGAGTTGTAGAAGATCTGATGTAGTGGAGTGGAATGGTCGGAAGTCATTTTACTTATCTTGGAGAGGGAGGTGCTGATTGATGGAGGAAAGCAGCAAGGCTTCCAGTAATTTTACAGTTGGGCTGTATGAGGTCGAAATGGATTGGTTTTTTCCAGGTTTGGTGAGTGGGAATTTTGGAGAGGATTTCCATATGGATGTGATTTTACAGGTAGCTATGGATATGTTAAAGAGGATGGCGAGGAATGCGAGTCCATTGATTCCAAGGTGCTTAAGGTTGAAAGTGGTCGGGTTGTCTGGACCATAGGTTTTCGAGTTGTTGGCCCTCTTAATTGCCTCTGCCACATGGAGGTGGTTGAAGTGCAGTGAATCAAGATGGAAAGCTTCTTGATTTGCCTGGTGAGCTTCTTGTTTTGGGGGTTGGTCAAGTGAGGTGGGATGGAGATGAATTGCGTGTTGAGGATGCTGGAGAGGCATTTTGGATCAGTGAGGTCTTTGCCATTGTATTTGTTTGTGGCGTTGGGCTGTCTGATAATTTTATTGCCGATGGCTTTGATAATTTTCCAGAGCTTTAAAGAGTCTATCCTGTAGTTGATGGTGGAGATGAAGTTTTTCCACTTTGTTCTTTTCCAGTCAATTAGGTAGTTTGTGGTATCTTGGTTGAGCTGTTGTAGCTCATTGGACATGGGGTTTGTGGCTCAGAGGGTGAGAATAGTTTTCTTGTTATGACATGGATGGGATGCGGTGGGAACCAACCTTGACCAGGATGCTCCTGGACACTTTCTCTCTCTTGGAGGATATCTGTTGGCAATGGGATGTTTCGGAACATGGTTTCCATCTCCTCCTTGTAGGACAGGTTGCCACAGGATGGGAAAGGTATGGATTGTTGTATGAAATGAAGTCAGTGAGCTTGGGAAGGCTCTTGCAAAGTCAATCAATTGTAGGATATTGACGGTTGAGACTTGTGGAGGTGGGTTGTAGGCCAGAGGAGGTGTTTCAGGGGATGGCTGAGGGGACTGGTTGCAGACAGAGCATTTGATATTAGGGATGTATTTGATGGTTCTTCTTAGATTGGCATATTTGCAGCAGACCCATTGAGAGTGTTTGGAGCATTGGATTCAGTCCTTGCAGGAAGCAGATGGGGCAAGGGGATGGGATAGAGGTGGTGGGGCTGGGGTTGGTTTCTTCATCTCCACCTATCACCAGGAGAATGGACAACCTTGCTGAGGATGGCTGCTGCTGTGGGGGGAAAGCGAGCCAGAGGAGAATGCAGCATTCTTGGCGACACTTGGAGAAGAGTGACAATGATTTGCTTCTTTGATTCTTCTGCTTGATCTTAAAAGATCATTTTAGGCAGCTTTACTTCATGCAGGCTATCATTCTTGGAGCTGAAGTTGATTGTTTTTTGAGTAAGATCAATTTCAGTTTCAACAACAATGGGTGAGAGGTTACGACTGAGACGTCATTCCTCTTGCTCTAAAGATGAAGTTGATCATCTTTAGAGTAAAGGGCATGACTTCTAAGTCATGTTAACGTTCTATGAAACACCTTAATACCTTTATTAAAGCATGGAAGTTAATTTGTCCATATAAATATATGTACTTTTTATGCACGAAATATTAGAATAAGAAACAAGCTATAATTCCTGAAAAAAGCAGATCATTTTGTGGCTAAAAGTGATCAAGAAATCATTTGTTGATGTGAAACAAACTGGAACAAAAATTTTAGTGAGATTGAAGGCAAACAAAGCTAAAAGAGATCGCCATTATTATTATTATCAGGGTGGTAAACGTGTGATACAAAACCCATGTCTATATACCAATCAAGCTTTTATATCTCAAGCATGTTTGCTCCAGTTAGATCTCACAAACTGGTTTTGGTTACTGCACAATCTTATCTTTGGTTGCCCATTTAGTCTTCTGTGGTTTCGAGCGTAGCAGTCAGTAACACACTTTGTCCACTTATTATAACTAGTCCTTGTGGCTAAATCTTCAGTGCATTTGTGCCTTGTTTAATCTGATGTTGATAGTGACATTACTACGCCCATCTGCTCTTCAATCATGCCAGCTCTTTTTCTGTCTCTTCAAAGTCAGGTCTCTCATTATTTCTATCTTCCTTTGTTTTGTTACAAGCTGTTAAAATTGGGTGTTACGTGGTTACTAGGGTTCACTGCTTTACGTAAGAACTGGGACTATGCAGTTATTGAAAGCTTTGCACTTTAATGCTAGATTATATTTTAATTTGCACATTATGGAATTCAACTTGTTAAAAGCATTCCATCCAAAATATATCCTTCTGTGAAGCATTTTGGTTTGATCCAGTTGTCCAAAGCAGAAGTATTTATTCACTTCCTTGATTTTCTTCCTTTCTACAAAGACATCTAATTGGTTGAGTATTTGTTTGACATAATTCTGCCTAATGGGCCATAAAACTTTGGTGAGCTGTTACTGCATAGATGAATTGTTGAAATGACTTCATTATACTTCTCATGAAGGATGTGCTATAGACTTATTCAACTCTTTGGTTTTTGAGCCAGGAAGAGAGCCAGGAGTGTAATGGTTGTGTTTCCTTTGTAAGTTCAAGCACATGGTAAAAGCAATGATAGAATGTCTAGTTCATAATTGTATATTGTAATTAGTCTAAGCCGTGGAAGAATTACATTACACTATTGAGTTTTTACAATGATTTAATAATTAATCATTTTTGTGTTATTTTAGGATAAAGCAAAGATCATGGATGCTTTAAAGCATGCGTCAAACATGATTGGAGAGTTAAGGACTTCTTTGCTATCTCCTAAAAGTTATTATGAACTTTGTATCCTTTGTATTGATATCAATCTTGTTAAGTAACTTACTATCTTCATAACATGCTGTATAACTTGCATACCACATATTACCCTATGTAAATATGTCTGTAATTTACCACGTGATCCCCAATATGTTGGCTCGCTCCAAAGCAGATTTATCAAATAGTGCGAATTGCAAAAAATATACCCAATATATACCCATTTGTTAAGTAACAAAATTTGATTGCCTTTATACGGATGCCTTCTCGTCGAGGCTCAGTGAAAACTCCTATCCTGGAGGAGGACTCTCAAAGTATGGTCTATTAAACAGAAAAACCTTTTTGCCTTGTTTCTTTAACTTGACATTTTGTGAATGATTAGTGTAGGGTAAGCAGTGGCCCAGTGGTGGCGGGTAGTAATGCTAATGCATTATGAGCATTTTCCCTGAAGAAGTAATTGTGTCAGGAAATCACAAAATTGAACTTCATAAATTTTCCATTTGACTTATCCATTATGTATAACACGATACCTCTTCAATCTTTGTTTCCAGTGATATCATAGAATTATTGCCATCTCATTACTATTCCTTTCACATCCTGTAACAGGACCTGCTTGTCATTCCTTCCCCATTGAGATGTTGGCCGTCGTCCATCCCTGACCATGCTATTACTCGACCAGTTTTAATATGGAGTTCACAAAAACAATTGAAATTTGTTCCATATTTACCTTTGTTTGTGATGTAATACGTGTGATGTAATACTTGTGATGTAATACCAAACACAAGAGGATTGGTTAAGGACATTGTAAGTCCTTGTTGACACAAACCAGAACCTAATATTGATTAAGGAGCAACTTCTTGCCTTTATTAGTGCTCAATGTAATATGTTATTCAGTCTCACTGGAGGATACCTCAAGTAATTTTATTATTTGGCAATGCCACACATTTTAATGCAGGGTTTCCAATACCAGTGTGGTGTTCAAACGTCGCTATCATGCCAGGGGTATGGTCGACATTTTCCAAAATCGAAAATAGATAAGATTTGACAGATGTACTTCAGGTATTTCTTTCCTTGACTGTCATTAGATATGTCTGTGAGTGACGAACTAAGAAATCTGGAAATTTACCTTTTGGACGAGTTTCAAAAGGGTCGAAAAGTCAATGACCTGTATGAGCTGGTTCAGTATGCTGGAAACATAATACCCAGGCTGTAAGTTTATTCATTGGAATGTGGACTTTTTTAAATGCAGAATTTGATTGGTACTTAGAATTGTTAAATTGTGCAATGTATGTTTTAGGCTATGAGTGAGTTAGAAACTTTTTTTACTGTACCTTTAGCCTATTGCTTGACGCGTCTGATCGCACTTGTAGGCGCAAGTAGAGTCACGAGTGCTTTTCATCGCACGCGCAAAGTATTCTGCTTTAGCGACAGAAGGAGAAGAAGAAAAATGACATGTGTTTGGGCATTGATAACCATACTTTTTTTGAAGTTGATCACTAAGTGCAAACATTGATTGATTTGTAACGGATAACATAAGTGTCAGGTGGGGTCGTGAATAGAGGAATGCCGAAAGAGTTAGCATTTACTAACGCAATTATTGGGAGCTGATTATAACAGGTTTTAACTGACATAATAGCGGGGATAACTAAAATAGGAGCTTGTATCCTGAAAACCGAAAATAAAAAATGGGAGCTTGTGTCCTGAAAACCGAAAATGTAAAATGGGAGATTGTGTCCTGAAAGCCGAAAATGAAAAATGGGAGCTTGTGTCTTGAAAACCGAAAATGAAAAATGGGAGCTTGTGTCCTGAAAACCGAAAATGAAAAATGGGAGCTTGTGTCCTGAAAACCGAAAATGTAAAATGGGAGATTGTGTCCTGAAAACCGAAAATGAAAATTGGGAGATTGTGTCCTGAAAACTGAAAATGTAAAATGGGAGCTTGTGTCCTGAAAACCGAAAATGAAAAATGGGAGCTTGTGTCCTGAAAACCGAAAATGAAAAATGGGAGCTTGTGTCCTGAAAATCGAAAATGTAAAATGGGAGATTGTGTCCTGAAAACCGAAAATGAAAAATAGGAGATTTTGTCCTGAAAACGGAAACAAATGGAGTGGATTGAAAGCATAAGAATTTGATAATTATTTCACGTAGAAACGATGTAGATAGAGTGGGAAATATGGTGATAGCGGGAACGTGTTTATGGTTGACGCATAAATGTGATACCATATAATACAACCTTGGCAGCTATACTCTTGTGAAGTGACCTCCCTTAGTTTGGTTATTTTGCTTATAGTTTGTGGTTCAGTCACAAATTGTCATGGTCACTCTAACATTGATTTTGAAGTGGCCACTTTATTTGTTGGCCAATGTTGGTTTCTTGTTTTTGCGATGAACTTTAAGCACTTCGTGAGAATCAGGTCACATTCGAGAGCGTATATGATTATCAATGCTCTATTTTTATCATCTGTCATTTGTAGATATCTGTTGATCACCGTTGGAATTGTCTATATCAAATTTGGAGATGTGCCAAGACGAGATGTTATTAAAGATCTTGTGGAAATGTGTCGAGGTGTTCAACATCCGCTTCGGGGTCTATTCTTACGTAATTTTCTTCTTCAGTCAACAAGAGGTCAACTCCCTGACCACGATGATCCTTCGAGGTAATCAATACTTCAAGCAATTTGACTGTTGTATGCATTAAGATATACCCCATTTTCATGCGTATCAAATGCCCGTTTATATAACAACTCAGTTAGTGACACCCTAAAGGATAACTCTTTCATGTTTGTTTGTGGTCAATGTAGACTTTGGATCACGATTGAATTACTCATTATTGTAACTCCGTGTTGACAGATTTTATTGATTATATTGATTTTTAGAGAACCATTTGTTAGAATGTCAATATGTTGTTTGAAAAATTTCGGTATGTCGATGCCATTCCCTTGTGTAATTATTTATCGTATTAAGACCCCGTTTACACTGGTCCGGATCCAAAAGAGTACGGTTCCATTTCAGATTTTTTGTTAACGTTTACACTGGGTACTGTACCAGAACAGTTCCACTCAATTGCCTCCTTTGTCGTCGTGGTAACGGCGGTTTATCTTTTTAAAATCAGCTTCAAGGCAAAAAAATTATTGTCTAGTAACCAATGTGTGCTGGTTCTGGTTCGGCTCCGTTTGGATCAGTTCCAGTGTAAACGGTAAGCCTATCTGTGCTGGTCCTGGTACGGATCCGTTTGTATCAGTTCCAGCGTAAACGGTAAGCCTATCTGTGCTGGTCCTGGTACGGATCCGTTTGTATCAGTTCCAGTGTTAACGATAAGGCTATATGTGCTGGTCCTGGCACGGATTCGTTTGGATCAATTCCAGTGTAAACGGTAAGCCTATCTGTGCTGGTCCTGGTACGGATCCGTTTTTATCAGTTCCAGTGTAAACGGTAAGCCTATCTGTGCTGGTCCTGGTACGGATCCGTTTGTATAAGTTCCAGCGTAAACGGTAAGCCTATCTGTGCTGGTCCTGGTACGGATCCGTTTGTATCAGTTCCAGCGTAAACGGTAAGCCTATCTGTGCTGGTCCTGGTACGGATCCGTTTGTATCAGTTCCAGTGTTAACGATAAGGCTATATGTGCTGGTCCTGGCACGGATTCGTTTGGATCAATTCCAGTGTAAACGGTAAGCCTATCTGTGCTGGTCCTGGTACGGATCCGTTTTTATCAGTTCCAGTGTAAACGGTAAGCCTATCTGTGCTGGTTCTGGTACGGCTCCGTTTGTATCAGTTCCAGTGTTAACGGTAAGGCTATATGTGCTGGTTCTGGTACAGATCCGTTTTTATCAGTTCCAGTATGAACGGTAAGCCTATCTGTGCTGGTTCTGGTACGGCTCCGTTTGGATCCGTTCCAGTGTAAACGGTAAGCCTATCTGTGCTGGTCCTGGTACGGATCCGTTTGGATCCGTTCCAGTGTAAACAGGGTCTAAAGCTACAGTCTTCAAATTCTAGTGTTGTGTACTGTTAACGGAACACATGGTATTAACACAACCGCGTATTAAATCATGGGAATTTGCAGTTATAGACTTACCTCTTACTAATTTTTATTTTCTTGCATTTTCATTGCCTATTCCTTGCATTTATTTTCTAGCTTTTGACTCGTTTTGTTCCTATTTTTTGTTTCTTTTCTTGTTTCTTGTCTTAAAGTGAACGTGAGGGGACTGTGAAGGATTCTATTGATTTCATTTTGCTCAATTTTGCGGAGATGAATAAATTATGGGTCCGCATGCAACATCAAGGTCACTCGCGAGACAGAGAGAAGCGTGAAAGGGAACGTCAAGAATTGCGTATTTTGGTAGGAACCAATTTAGTACGCCTCAGTCAACTGGAAGGGGTGGATGTCGAAACATACAAAAAGGTATCGACTCTCTCACTTTTCGTTATTAATAAATAACATTAGATTTAATCAATGCTTCAAAGCACTTATGTAGTTCATTCTGTTATGAATTCTTGAGAATTTCATAGTTTTCAATTGAAATGTAAAGAAAGGACGTACACAAGTGACATAGTCATTTATGCTATTGCAATAATATAACTCAACTAACTGGTGTCATAGATATCAATGCAAAACAAACAACAAACCATCAAAATACAGATGAGCAGGACATGCGGTCAGACAACACGATAACAGGTAGACCACCAGGACCCCAGAAAGGACACTTTGTGAATAAAGGAGACCATGAGGAAGACCAAAAACACGATGGAGGGATGATCTGATACTCCGCATGGTTTTACTCGGTAACAGATACGTCAGGACAGGAAAATATGGTTAGAATCAAGGGAGGGATTTCTCAAAGAGCGATAACAACCCCCTCATTGATTGCTTAATTGAATTCATAAACATTGTTAATGGCAATTGAAAAGGATTTTTCGTTTTCGATCACCATTTGGTAATCTTCATGACTTCCTGTCATTTTAAGAAATGTAACAAATAGTATGCAAGCCACGTGTAATATTTTGCAGTAGCAAATTTTGCGATAATGGGCATTCATCTTGGCTTTTAACGCTAAGAGAAGGCGTACTTCTTGCACAGGACCCTCTGTCTGAAGTTGCTTCAATAATTGGCTTATCCGTAGGTGAGTCATGGGTGTAATGTTTATTGATTGGTTTCGGCGCATTGACCCCATTTTTATGTGTTTTTTTACTGTTGATGAGATATGCATAATACTTGAACAATCTTTTTGTGGTACAAAACTTGAAAATCGATTTTCAAGGCGATATGCATAATAGTTAATACAAATCATTTCTAGTGCTTTTGTTTTAAATTTGACAACTGCGAGTTGGATATATGATAATTGCAAATAATCTAGGCTCTTGTAATTTAACGCATGATGAAAAATATGTTAGATGTTTTGAGGACGCAGTTCATTCAATTCTTTCTCGAAAATCATTTCTGTTTAAATTTATGTTCTTGTATTTGTAGGATGTATTGCCTGGTATTCTAGAGCAAGTCATTTGTTGCAAAGATGCTATAGCACAGGAATATTTGATGGAGTGCATAATCCAGGTACGATGGTTTGGTTATGTTTGTGTATACTCAGAAGTTGTAGATGGCAAAATCTCGCTTTGTTAGAGGATATAGTGGAATGGATGGCCATTATACTTGTATTTTGCAACTGCCCAAAGTAAAGCTCAACTTGTTGAAACCGACTTAAAACATGCCTTGTGCCGTCGTTTGAGTTCGGCCTTGTAGGAACTCTATCTTGTGCTGTCTTCTTTATCCTTAGTTCACTCTCGAAGTAAGTGTATCATAAGATAGGGAATAAGTAATTATTGTTAATTATTATTTTTTGTAACTTGCACATTCTACTACGACATTTCACCATTTGCACAAGTTTACACCTTTTGGAACCAAACGTTTTAAAGAGTTTTACCGTATATCACCGTATAATTTTGTATAAAAATGTATCGATGAATGTAACTGATTCGAGATGATGGAATCGATACAAATTTATGTTGTAGGTTGGAGTCAAGTTCCGTACGCTCTGTTTAATATGAAAAACCGCTTTTTATTGTGTTCATAGGTTTTTCCTGATGAGTTCCATCTGCAAACCTTGAATGCCTTTCTGAAATCCTGTGCTGATCTTCATAATAACGTGAACGTCAAAAATATCATCATTGCATTGATTGATCGACTGGCCATGTTCGCACATCGCGGTGATGGGTCAGGAATACCAAATGACATCCGCCTCTTCGAGATTTTTTCACAACAAGTTGCGCATGTAATACAGGTATGACCTACCAGAACTTTTGCCTTTGCAATCTCTTATTTTTGTCTAAGTTAAATCTTTGTTTTAAGTATCTAACTAATCGTTGCTTTTTGTCTTTCGCATTGGTCAATTTTTGATGCTGACGTACACTAAAACTTTATATTTGAACAATCTTTTTGTGGTACAAAACTTGAAAATCGCCTTGAAAATTTGCGACATTGCCCTAAAAACGTACTTAAAAGCTTTTCTCGTTTGACACTCTTCAGAGTATGAAACGTCAGAAAAGAAAGTATAGATATACGGCAAACGTTTTATACAAAACGTGTATCGAAACTAGACAATGATAAACAAAGTGTTTTTGGAAGAGTCCAAGTGAAAAAATGACCTCTTTCTGCCTAGAGAGTCTTTGCGTTCTTGTTTTAATATCTATCGACTCCAGTACGCTTGCTCTATGGACACGTGTTCTGATGAGGCTGATTTTCCTCTCTTTTTGGAGAATCCCAGCGAGAAAAAGGGGGAAAATCAACCTCGAGAGAACACTTGTCCATAGATCACTGTGTATTAAAAATCTAAATTTAAATCGGGATTGGGGAAAAAATTTATTCTCCTTAAAAACGGATATCCAGAGGATGTTGTTTCTACAATTTTTAAAGAAAGGATCACTGTTTTCTCAGCCGAAAAGACAATGTTTTCTCCATTTTAATTTCTCCTAAACGATTTCGTGGTTAGTACAACCAAAAGACTTTTCATTAAACTCGTTATTGTAGTTCGTTAGCCTGTCAAAGAGCCAATTAAGACCATTTGGTTAATTACGACCACTAGCTTAATGATTACTACTAGCTTGATAAGGACTAGCCTACTTACTAGCCTAATTAGGACTACTAGCCTAATAAGGACCACTAGCCTAATTAGGACCACTGGCCTAATTGGGACTACTAGCCTAATTTGGACTACTAGCCTATTTAGTACCACTCGGGATATTGCCTGCAAATTTTGGTGAAATCGGTAGGAGGGTTTGTAGTGAATTTTTTTATAAATACGTCATAAATTTTCACTGTAACACAGCTGTACAATTTGTGTACTTTATCTTTCAATTTCTAGTCTCGTGGCGACATGCCAACCGAGGACATTGTGGCCCTTCAAGTGTCTTTGATTAATCTAGCCCTGAAATGTTACCCAGACAGAGTCGATTATGTCGACAAAGTTCTGGAATACACAGAGGAAATCTTCAGCAAATTAAATCTTGCACAGTAAGGAAAATACACAAAAATTTTAGTAACTCTTGATCGTTTGTTAATGTTGCTAGTAGATCTTTTTATGCTTTGCGAATGTTATGAATGGGCACCCTTTCACGAATGTTACGAATGGGAACCCTTTCGCGAATGTTATGAATCTGGCACCCTTTCACAATTGTTATGAATG